>LGSM01000126.1:0-128933 GCA_001314345.1 Phytophthora multivora | reverse complement strand
ACTGAAATGGTCACCATATTTTTTATGGTCAGTGCACATTTACATTTCGGAAATGATTCACCTGTTTGGGTAAACCATTTCGGAAATGGTCAGACATTTTTGCGAAAAGACCTTCCGCAACAGCAAGTTTCCCTTCAGTCGTGAATTTCCGGCTGCAGCGCGCACTTGGAGGGCCAAGGCTCCTGCGCGTAGCAGGTAAGTATGCCCCCTGTCCTAGTCGTGCACATGCAGTGGGCGATGACCGTCGACGCCGAGGACGAAGGAGCAAGTGTCGATGCTTTTTTACGGCAGTGGGAGAAGCCCGACAATCTACGGAAGATGAGTCGTAACGTAGAGTTGCGGGTTTTCTTTAAGCTATTACCCGGATAATATACGCTACGCAAGCCATTTCTATCCTTTCTCCTGTTGAATACATGCGTAAGTTCAGCTGTAGCTCTGCGTCTACGTCGAACTCTTCACAAGCCTTCGCGTCTAGCACTGTAGGCAGCAGTGTTAGACGCGGAGGCATGCTGCAGTTTGCAGTGGCTTTGTGAGACGCGGCAGTTCTTGAAGTTGAGGAGTGATGGTCAACCGAAAATGACCTCACGAGCCGATACACCTCGACCTGCTTTGACCGGGGTGATATTTTTTGAAAGGAGTGGTGATTTCGGGTGCGCAAAACTGGAGATATTTTTTGTACCATTTCGCAATTCTGACCCCCCCCCCTAACATCTTCTTTTGAATTGACAGGTCACATCTGTGACCACAAACGAGAATATTGACTGCCACACTAAACGTACACAAAAGAGCATCTGTCCTTTAGTGTGGTGTACGCAACATTTCCGCCGCTTCCAAAATTGGGCATCGAGCTCCCCTCCATACGTACCACGAGCTAATGAGCGGCGGGGGATCGGGGGACTGGCGCTCGGCGGCCGACCGCCTGATGCTCTTCATGAAGCGCTACGCCGTGGCGGACGACAAGGTGGCGAGGCAGTTGGGCTGGTCCGAGGAGCAGCTGCGCGCGTATCTGTCGCCCGAGGCGCGGCGAGCGAAGGCGGCGTCCGACGTACGTCCGCCAGCGTCAACTTGGCGTTTATCGACCGTATACAGACCTCTAACTGCTGTGCAATGGACTGTAGATCGCAGATACGGCGGTGGACAAGCTGCTGATGCGATATCGCGTGGCGTTGGCGCATCAGACGCTTAAAAGTGCCTCGAGCAAGCCTCTGAAGCTTCTAGACGGCAGTTCCAGACGATCTACGGCGTCCACACAGGTTAACTGATATTGTGGGTGTTAAAAGGAAAGGGAGGGGGTTATTAATCGCTTGTGGCTGTGGTGCTGTGCAGTTCGGACGCAATGTGGGGGACAGGAGAAGCATCATCCATGCTGACGTCACGCCTGCGCAATTGGTATTTAATTTCCTACGAGTTCCATAAAAGAGGATCAATGAAGGAGTACTAATGGCTTCCATTGGGTGTAGAAGGCGGCAGCAGAAGTTGAGCAGCCAACGACAGGCAATCGCAAACGGAAGCGGAAGGTCATCGTACAACCTCTGGATGCCTCAAGTTCGACTGCTGCAACTGAGGAGGGAAAGAAGGATATAGGATCGACGACAGATCAATTGGATATACGGAAGCCAAGGCGAGCGGCAAAAAAACCGGAGCTTATCTGTCCCATTCGACTCGATGTGGATTTGGATGGCGTTCGGTTTCAGGATACTTTCCTCGTCAACGCGTAAGTCGCTTGCCATTATTGCTGCAACTGGGCGCGAGTGAGGTTTTAATTCTCTCTCTTTTTTTTAGAGCTTTAACCACCGGTACTTCGCCAGAAGTTCTCGCCACGCAAATTGCGCAGGATGAAAAGATGAGCAACAAGCTCAAGGTGCGCAATTCATCCTTTTTTATTATTTGGCCTGAGTTTTGAGAATGTCTAACGTTGTAGCTGTTTTATGGATGTAGGATGCAATTGCCGAGTCAATTCGGAGACAAATTTTGACATTTACCTCTTCTTACGTGACCACCGAGTACCCGAGCGGCCGGTTGTACCCTATCTACTTAGATCTCATCATCGAAGGATTCTCCGTACGTGATACACAACCAAACGGAACTTGGAAGTTGTCTTAATGTACTCACTTTATGGGGTTTCTTTGCTGTCTGTAGCTACGCGATCAATTCGAATGGGACATATCGAACGACTGCGTTGCAACCCAAAAGTTTGCAAGTACGCTATGCGCTGAGTTGAACTTGCCAAAGGCTTTCGAGCCAGCTATCGTCTTTTCCATCTACGAGCAGGTTGCAGCGTATCGAATTGCACTGAGCGGGCGCAAATGGATCGGGAAGAATCCTTTTCAAGTCAAAGGTACCGGCCTCACGCTGCCAACGTCTAGCTCAGGGTACATTGAGGTCATGCCGCCGCTTGACGATGTTGTTCGTAGCACGAGTGACACAAGTAGGTTCCTCTGTGCGTATGTGTTCTGCAGGATTTTTTTTTTTTCTAATCTAGTATTTTTTGCTTCGCAGAATTATGGCAGCCCGTTTTAAGCGAACTGTCCAGAGAAGAGAGGACATATTTATCTGCGAGATTTACAGCTGCACGAGCGTACGTTGCGCTTAAGATCAAGATATGCATAGTAGATACCGCTGATACTAACGTGTGCTTGTTGGGCAGACCTACCACTTGGAAGAGCACCCCAGTTATCCCTGAAACTAACGGGCGGTCAAAGCGACCTCCGCGGCCTGTAGCAAAGGTGCGGAGTACTTCCCAAGCGTGTTCGTAGTCGTTTTTATCGAATCTAACAACGTTCTGGGTGTCATGGCCACAGGAGGATCGCCTTCCACGATCAATCAACCCGTTCATCGTCTACTGCCAGATGCAGAAAGAAGCTTTAGGCAAGACACGGCGCTCTGCGTCTGAGACGAGGAAAATTATGGGCGATATGTGGCGCAAATGCACAGAAGAAGTAAGGAGCCATGTCCAACTCATTTTGTCTCTCTTCGCTTTGATCTGACGTTATGACTTTCGTGTGACCAGGAGAAAGAGTATTACTCGCAACTAACGGAGGTTGAGAACGAAAAAAGACGTCGCGATCATATTTTGGACATGCGGGATCGTGCCATTGCCGACTGGGAGGAGGACGAAGCTCGTCGGAAGGGACTCTTGGCTTCCACCACCCTGGAGGCTTCCTCCGACTACTTCCGTGGTCTCCTGCTTGAAGTAAGTTCCGTCTGTGTACAAATCAAATGTTAAACGGGTCCTGGATGGCTAATGATAACGTGTATGACGACCAGAACTACATGAGTGAGCGGCATGACGTAGATGTGAATAGAGAGGAGGCAACTGGCGAGACTGGTGAAGAGATCGAGGACGAAGAGATCGATGCCTAGACGAGTAGAACCAAGCAACTGCTGCGTGAGCGAGACCCACATCAACACGGAAGAGCGCAAAGCGAGCAGATATACCAAAAGTACAGCAGTGCTCCTAGAGAGCCACGTTGACTCCACTTGTAGTACTGGGTTCTACTTCATTTTTGTTTTTCAACCTTGCTAAACCTGTTCAAATGACTGTATCCCCTGCTCAATCGTAAATCTCGATTCCAGTTGCGTCCAGGATCTCAGAGCGCAGAAGCTCCATCAACTCGCCCCTGTCTCGTGTGTTCACCCAGTTCCCACTCTCAGCATCGTATTCATAACGACGAGGGCCACTGGAAACACAAGAAAAAGTCTTTCAGTCCCCATTCTCCTCTTCAATGACACCATAACTAGTCGTACCTAACTGGAGAGGACCACCAGATCTGCCTGTTGGGCACCTGGCGATTGATCACCCACGTGCCGTGGTCGCCCAAGTCGATCTTCAGAACTCCTTGCTGTTCTCATCACACAAGTGTCAGTTGAATTCTATCTAATGCCGCAGTATTGGCTGCACCGTACGGAGAACATGACGTCGGACTCCTCGAGCATCTCTTCGATGCCGTCCAGCCAGCTCTGAATGCCGTGCAGTGTCTCGTCCGCCAGCTCCATGAACTCGTGCTCCGTCATGTGCGGAGCTGCCGGAGCGTCCGTAGAGAAGTGCGCGGCCTGAACAGGGAAGCGACGAGGCGCCGCAACTGCGCCATAGCGTGTGCACACAGAGGACACAGCGGATAGAGACTTGAACCGCTGGATGGAGGCGCGGCGCAGCGAAGAGAGAGCGGCGCGGCGTAGCATTCTGGTGGCTTTGCGAAATGAGACCAAGTTGGATGGGACACAAGCTCACCTCACATTTTAAGCCAATAGGAGATTTTTCTAGTGAGGTTTTGACCAATGGTGAAGCAAGATGAGAACACGTTTGATAGGCATTTCCCGATCTTCTGTATGACATCGTCAGCGCAAGGTAGTGTCGGCAATATCGAACTGAGCGGCTGCAGTCGATCACGAGGCTATCGAGAAGTCCTTAACGTCTTCAGTCCACCGACCAAAAGTGTAGAATCTCCCAATTAACTGGATGACGTCCGAGACTTCTGCTCTGCTTGTGTGGCAGCGGCGCAGCAGTCGTAGTACCTCTTGATGACGTCGGCGCACTTGCTCTCCTGGTAGTTGCGGCGCTGCAGACAGAACTGGATGGCACATGCCTGCTTCTTGCACATTCGTTCGCACAACTCCTTCTCGGCGGCCATTGCCAGCGTATTTGTCGATTGTGAGGGCTTGCACGGGGTGAAGTATCAGCCAACGAGATCTTAAGGAATGAATAACATAGCGCAGGCACGATGAACGCTCCAGTAAATTATGAAGATCGATATATGCAAGGCTGCTGGGCTCCTCCAAACGGTCAGTAGCACTTACACGATTTGTCAAGACTAAAAACTGCCAGCAACGAACGATAGCGCTTGTCACTTGGGTGAGCTAACGCCTGCTGCCAGCCACTTGATCATAAGCTCCTTACACAGTCGTGTCCTGCTCCTCCTTGAGTGTCGTGGTCTTGGCGGCTGGAGTCTCCTCGGGTGGAGTGTAGTCCGGGACGCCGCGCGTGAAGGACGGGTGCTTCGTGATGACGAAGTAGTTGAAGTACGCGTTCGTGAAGCCCGCGAGCGACACCAGAATGCCGTAGACGCCGCACATACCGAACGGGAAGATGGAGATCCTGCAACAACAACACCTCAATGTCAATTCTAGACCTTAACTGCCAACAGTATCCAAGTCCACGTACATGCTCAAGAAGAGGCACCGTCCCCAGGGACTGTACATGAAGCCGAAGCTGCCGCGCAGCAGCTTGTCGATGTAGGCGGTGCGGAGCTCGTAGCCCACCAGAATCAACGCGAAGAATCTGTAGTAGCCGATAAACAAGTCAGTAACCAACCTACTAACAGTATTTCTGCCGGTCGTACATGGTGTAGATGACCGAGAGCGCATCTGCCATGACAGAGAAGGCCGAGTCTGACTGGATAATCTGTCCCACCGCCAAGGCGATCATGCAGCCGGCCATGGTCAAGTTCACGACTCGCATGGCCGACAGCACTCCAGACACCGAAGAGCCCATGATACTGCAGCAATACAACCAGTATCCGTCAGTATCGTCCGTGATAGCATTCCTTAATGAAAGACGTACATTTCCCGCGTCTTGGCCTTGATTTCCTCCCACACTTCGCCGATAGAGATGGCGTTCGCCGTGTCGGTCACTTTGTCAGCAGCAGACGGCGGTGGGGGCGGTAGCTTTAGGTCATCCGGGTTCAGAGGCGGCAGCTTGCCGTACGTTGTGCTGTATTTAGGAATAAAATGATAGAAATGGTTAGAGAATTATACTCACTGTTCCTTGTCGTTTGATGGGACGTACTCGGTGCCCAGGGGCCCAGCGTTTAGCACAGTTCCTCCTAGAACGGAGGTGTTGGCTTCGGTGGTCATCCTGCGAATGCTTTCTCTCTCTGTGTGTACGCACACACGCGCTGTCTTGGAAGGGCTGGTGCGCTTTACCGCGGGCTGGGCGATGCTTGCTAAATGACTGGGGTTTGTATATGAATACAAACTTCCAGTAATCTGGCTTCTCTGTAATTTTTTGGATTTGGAACCTACCCCTTGCATAAAAAACATGAAAATATAATACCGGTATATTATGTGTACTTCAGTTTTATATTGTACTGAACGAAATTAAAAATCAATTAATTGTAATGGGACGCGCCAATTTGAATTTTGAAAAGTAATGGCAACATGGACACTAAAGCTCTCCTTGCTAGGTTTGAGAACATTTGCTTGCGCAGCTTAACATTAGATACTAGTAATAAGTTAATGTGCTCGAAGCACTGTCTGGGAAGACCCCACTTACTGGCAACTGACCTCGGGCGTATCCATAGACGACATCGATGCGGTGGACGCTGTGGACACGCCACTGCACTCGCTCATACTCCTGTTCTTGCGCGGGGTGCACGCCACTTCCCTCGCCAGGTTCATGTGGTTTCTCCGCTTGAGCGTCTCCACGCGGCCCTTCATGGTCTCCACCTGTCCTAGCCACCGCTCGTCCTTCTCGAAGTCCAGCAATCGAGACGACGAGTTCTCGATCCGAGCCACGAACGCAGCGTAGCTTGAGCACGGAGCACGAATCCGAGCGGAAATAGGCGTCGGTGGAGGCACGTAAAGCGGCTGATTTGCGTCATTTGAGTTTGAGGAGAACGTGCGGCTACGAGATGAGTCCTCCAAGCAGGGCTTGCGAACTGAGCAGGCGGCAAGGTGGAACTCGCGAGACTTTGGCTGCGGGATCTTGCTCACCGGTAGCAAGTAGTTACGCTCGAGTCGAGCTGGAGACGATACCGGCGCAGCCGGCACCTCGCTTATGTCTTGATTGTCCTCCTGCTGCTCTTCCACCTCCTTCTCGACCTGCTCCTGTTGCTCTTCCTCAACTTGCTCCTGTTCCTGTGGTTCCTGTGTCTGCTCTACGGTCTCCACCTCGGACTCGCTCACTACAGTCTGATCCCGGCCAATGCGCACAGTCTTGGTCGGCAGAATGATTGGCGTCTCCTCAACCACCGCCAGTGCATCGTAGTACGTCACTAGTCCGTAGACATTGCCGCGCTCCGGGGACTCTAGCGAATGAGTGGACGCGCCGTCCCCTGTAGATGCGGCCATACTCTCGAACATCTCCACGATGCTGCGCACTGTCATTGCTGTTGCTGTTTTGCTGCTGCTGCCACTAACTGTACTCTCGATGCTAGTATCTGGGCAAACTCTGAATGGCGCACGACGACGGAGAAAACTGCGCTTGAAGAACTTCCGACGAGAGTCGCGACCAGGCGACGAGGGATCCCAGTGCAACGGCGAGTGAGTCGGTGGCTGGAATGGCGCGCTTTTTAGTTTGAAAAAGCACGGTCTCTGCTGCTCTTTCAAGATCGCGGATTGGCCACAAATCGAAAGAGTTGGACCGTTCTGGCTTTATTTAGCTGGGGGTGGACCAAAAATGAGTCTCAACGGACGTCATAAGATGGCGATGGAGGGGAAAGCGTTGGTTCAGCTGAGCGCTTCCAACCGCAATTATATAGCGGAGAACAACAGCAAGCAACAAGCCTGCAGCAGCAATTCGAGCAACATCAGTCAAATCACCTGGCGGCCTCCTGTCGAGCTGACGTGGCGGAGTCCCATCTGCCATCGCAGCAACAAGCTGGTGTCAAACAGACGACATACACCAACCTTACATCAAAACCATTGTGGTGCACACTTTTCATTATCATGTGCACCACACACAATTAATTATTTTGCGCCTCAGAACTGATTCCAGTCGTATCCTCCCCAAGTGTTACCGGTACTGTACAGCAACGATGGACTTGGAGGTTGGCGTCCGCGTAGCGTTTGGCGCCGGTAAGACAGGCGTCGTGCGCTTCATCGGCGAGACAGACTTCGCCAGTGGCGAGTGGGTGGGCATTGAGCTGGAGCGACCCGAGGGGAAGAACAATGGAGAGCTCAACGGCCGCGTTTACTTCACTTGCGCGCCCAACCACGGGCTGTTCATCAAGAAGACGATGGTGCGCAGTGTTTTATCCTCCGCCTCCAAATCGTCTGTTACTCGGAGACTCTCGGGTGTGGGCAGTGTGGCAGCGCGACGCAGTTCGGCCATTGGAGCGTCGTCATCGTCGATTCCAGCGCCACTTAGCTCGACCCCCAGTGGATCTGCGAGCTCCAGACTCTCTACAGCCAAGACGAGGGCATCTATGATCACTCCTAGCAGCAGATCCAGCATCTCCGCAGCTTCGGCGCCAAGGACGAGGCTCAGTTCTATGACTGGAAGTGCACCGGCTTCGGACGATCAGTTGGCAGAGGCTAAGGCGAGGATTTCGAAGCTGGAGGAAGAGCTGGAGCAGAAGAACAGACACGTGGAACAGCTGAGGCAGAGTGTGACGGTCATGAAGGAGGCGGCGGCGCATAACAGCGAGAAGATCAAGTTACTCGAGGAACAGGGACAGGAACACGAGAAGCAGCTCGAGGAGATGGCCGAGCACGTTCAGGAGCAGGAACAGGTTCAGGTGGATGCCGATGGAGACGAGAAGATGGATGAGGACTTGGACGTGGAGGAAACAGAGGAGGATGCGGACTTGTCCCCGCAGGAAGAGCTCGCCCAGCAGATCGAGATCATTCGGGAAGAAGCGGAGGAGCACGTACGCTCGGTGCGTGCGGAGCTGGAAGATCATATTGCAGAACTGCAGGGTGAGCACGAGGAGCAGCTGGATGAGCTGCGACTGGAGAATGCCACGCAGGCGTCGGAGATTAAGGCGCTGGAGTCGGAGGTGGCCCAGCAGAAGTCCCGCATTGCGGCGTTCACTGCTGCCGAACAGAAGAAGGCTGAGGAGGTGGCCATGGCCATGGCCAAGTCCAGCTCAGGTGCGCGTAAGGTGGAGACGCTGGAGAAACAGGCTGCTGAACTCCAGGACATGATCGAGATGATGACATTGGAGAAGGAGACCATTGAGATGGACAAGGAAATCGCCGAAGAGCACGCTGAGGAGCTGCAGCAGGAGGTAGAGAAGCTCAAGGCAGCGATGGCGCTCTCGGCGACTACGGGACCTGACTACACGGAGGGGTCTTCTGCTAGTGCTGGAGATTTGGCAGACGAGAACAACAAGCTCCGAGCGGCTGTCAAGATGCTGCATGAACGTGCGTCCGAGGAGAAGGCGGATCTAAGCAAGAAGCTGCGTCAGGCGCAACGTGAAAATGCTGAGCTTGTGTCTCTGCGGGAGGAAGTGGAAGAACTAACCACGAAGAAGAACAAACTGGAGAGCGAGGCGGAGGAACTCAAGGAGATGCTGGACGTTGCGAACGCGTACGAGTCCATGGTGGAAGATCTTACGGATAAAAACTTGAATTTGGGTGAGAAACTCGCGGAGCTGGAGACCACAGTACAGTCCCTTGAGTCGTTGCGCGAAGTGGACCAGGAGATGGAGCATCAGCATACCGAGTACGAAGCAGAGCTGCGGGACGAGATCGACTCGCAGCGTGTGACGTTGCAGGAGCTGAAGCAGGCGGCAGTCGACCAGAAGACGGTCCTTGAGGACAAGGAGCGCACTATTGCGCGTTTCCGTGATCTTGCGCACAGTCACCGCGAAGAAATTGCGCAGTTGAAGGCGAAGCTTCGCGCCGAGAGTGGTGCTGTCGAGTCATTGAAGGATACGGCACATCTGGCACTGAACCAAACGATGGGGCTGCGTGCGCTGGTTGCGGCTGCTCGCGAGCACGAAACGGAGGCAGCAAAGCAGAAGATTATCGCGGAACAAGCGAGACTGGAGAACTCGTTCCTGCGTGCTGTAGTGCCCAACTCGATTTTCTCCGAAACGGACCAAAAGGTTCTTCGCGTTCGACTAACACTGGGGCGTATCGCGGGTAAGTCCGACATTTTGTTGCAGCATTTAAAGAAGGACCTCGACACTGTCGCGCAACAACCAATTTCCAGCGGCCAGGTGGAGGACGAGAAGGAAGAAGGCGCACCTGTTACAGCAGTAAGCGTCGAACAACTTGTTTTGGGCGACAAACTGGCGGCGATCTCGTGCCAAGCCAAGGAGGATCTGTTCATGCTTGAATGCCACCTGACTACAGAAGAGGAGTTCACTGACGGCTGCTCAGCGCTCGACACTTCGCAAACGGCGGCATTGGAGAGCTTGTTGGACTCGGCACTGTCAGCTTTCTCCGACGGTGACCTGCTCAATGGCCCTCGAGGTGGTGGGGACGTTGCAGCGTTGTATGACCGCCTTCTTCAAGCTTCGGATGAATGGCACACTGGCCGTGTCACGCAGGTTTCTTCGTCGGTGGGAGCTGAAAGTTTCGGTGCTCGCTCGGCCGTGATTAAGCTGCGTGCGAAGAAGAGCGTAGCGAAACTGGCGTTCTCGATTTCGGCGATGGTGACGTTCTTACGCACAATTAAGAGTCTGCTTGCAAGTTCAGAGATGCCTGATGATGATCAAACTGCTGCGTTACGGACAGAACTGGTGCCGATGCTGGACAAGTGTCTAGGAGAGCTCCTGTCTGTGCTGAACGTGGCTCAACTGTTCTATCGCCGCGCAGAGATTGACCTAGCGGCTTCAGATGATGACCTTGATGGTCTTGTGGCGGCTGGAGGTGAAGTTGTAACTTCGATCCAGAGTTATGCGGCGGAGGCTCAGTCGCTGTGGACGTCGCTGCAGTCCCAGCTAGCTCAAGATGGTCTTCTGGAGCACACCAAACCGGCTGAAGAACTACTTCCATTTACTCAACAGGCTGTGTACGACCACACCGTCGCGTTCAAGGAGAAGTTGGCGTTGTTGTACAAGCTGGTATGCCGTGGCGCCTTCACTGATGCGGTGGCACCCCGCACTCGTAGTGAACACGCTGACGGAGCGCACGGGCGCCCACAGTGGCGCATCCGAGCGCAGGCCATCCACCAGGAGTTGGTGGATGCATCGACGTTACGCAGCAACTTGGCGGAAGTGACGGAGCTGTGCAACACTCTACATCAGCGAATCCGCGAGTTCGAGCGCGCCGACAGCCAACACCGTGTCGTGGCTCAAAAACTGGAGAGTCAAGTGTTGCAGTTGACCGAGAGCGCCGCTGCTACTACGAGCGAGAAGAACCAGTTGGAGTCGCAGCTTGCGAAGGAGCGCGAGCAGTTCGACGTTGCGCTGGATGAGTCGAACAAGGAGAAGACGTTGCTGAACTCGCTGAACCGGGACCTGCGCAAGCAGTTGAAGCGCACCAGCGACGCCGGCAGCAGCACGAAGGGTGGAAGCGCCGGCACGGGGAAGGGATCGGCGATGGGCGCGGCAGACGCCGAGGCCTTCCGTCGCGCTTTCCACCAACTGCACACTGAGCTGCACACGGTTCGCTCGACGCTGGCAAAGGAGCGACTAGAGAAGCTGCTTGGCTCGAATGCTGGCTTGAACTCTCGCAAGTCGAAGCCGTCTGACCGGTTGGCAAGTTCTTTGAAGGAAGTTGCTACGTTCTCAAGGCAGGTGAAGGCTCAACTGTCGATGCCGCGTCTTGTGGATTTGAAGCGTGCGGCTTCGTTAACGGGTTCCTCTGCACAGGACCAACTCATGACGGAGAAGCTCCAGCACTCGCGCACTCAACGTGGTCTGGCATCGCTTCGTGAACGTGTTGGTGTAGCTATGCGTGCAGACGGTTGGGGTGAGGATGTCACGAACGCCATCACTCGCGGAGAGAACGTGTTTGGCTGGCAACCGCCAGAGATGGAGCGCCCACCTGTTCTACTCGGACGCGTGAAGATCGGCAACAGTTCTACGAGCACTTCACAGTCCGTACAGCTCGTTTTGAACCGCTCCGAAGTGAAACATCTCTCGCAAGCTCTTGTCTGCTAAAAAAAAGTAGGCATACCTATATGAATTGAATTTGAAGAAGAACAGTACCTACTTAAAATTCACTTACGTTCAGTAAACCGGTAATTACCAATCCGCTCAACGATCAAAATGGGCATCGGATCCTCGACGCGCCGCTGGGATGGCAGCACGATGCCCTCGCAGAAGGGAAAGCTCGCTGTCGTGACCGGTGCCAATTGCGGGATCGGCTTCGAAGCTGCCAAAGCGCTGGCACTGCACGGGGCACACGTGGTGCTCGCGTGTCGGAGCGAAACTCGCGGTCGGAAGGCAGTGGAAGTGATCCGTCAAGCTCTGGATCAGGCCGGAGCTGCCGGTGGGGTGGAGTTCATGCTGCTGGATCTGGCCGAAGTCGACAGTATCCGAACGTTTGTACGCGCGTTCCGGGCCAAGTTCGACCGCCTTGACCTGCTCATCAACAACGCAGGGGTGGCGTGTCCGCCAGTGCGACACAACTCCAAGGGGCTGGAGTGCACGTTTGCTATCAACCACCTCGGCCACTTCTACTTGACGAGTCTGTTGTTGGATCTGCTACGGCAAACGAAGGCGCAGGCTCGAGTGGTGAACGTTTCGAGTGGCCTGCACCATGCTGCCAAGTTGGACTTCGCCACGATGGGGCACACGCCAGGCTACAGCATGAGCGACTACGCCGAATCCAAGATGGCCAACGTGTTGTTCACGTACGAACTGCAGCAGCGTCTGAAAGATGCGGAGATTGACAATGTTCTGGCCGTGGTGGTGCACCCTGGCGTTTGCCACACGGAGATCTGGAACAAGTACATTCGCACCAAATTGGCGGGATGGCCGTTCTTCCAGTGGCTGGTCATGTGGGCTGTGTGGTTGCTGCCGTTCTTGCCTCAAAAGATTGGCGCGCTTCCGACGCTGTATGCAGCGACGGTGGATAGTGTGAAAGGGGGCGAAATCTACGCCCCCGATGGAGTCTTGACGCTGAGAGGTTACCCAGCGCTTGATACGTCGCACCCGGCCAGCCACTCGCGTGACAACGCTAAGAAACTCTGGACGCTGAGTGAAGACCTACTGGACGCCAAGTTCGACGTGTAGCTGCAACGCGGATGGAATTCAACAAGAAAATATGTGCTGGTTGCAATCCTTTCACATGTCAACTTTTTGTTTTATGTCTTCAATTCGAGATGAGGAGGTGCAATGCAAAATATAGGCCGCCAATTCCTAGCCTTCCGTTTGCTCTTTGCTCGGATCAAACGGTTTTCACCCTGGCCAGCTGAATGTTTTCAAGCAAACGCTGCCATGGTTCTAAGGGCTTTAAATGATCAGGAAAGCAGAGTCGTTAGCCCCGCAGCACAGTGCTTTGAGTACACCATGACATCCATCCTCTGCTTCGGTTAGGGTTTTACCATATGTTTTTTCTTGTTGCTTTAACTTTAATGTTGCCATAAGGTGTTAAAGTTGCTATAAGGAGATGATTTCGGTGTTTTGTCATGTCGCATTAATCGCCGTAAAACCATGCACCTTTTTTGCAAAAAAGTACCATCGAGCTAATCTCTCCAACCGAGGTCAAACGCACAAGTGCAGTGATATTTAAACTCACAAGTGCAGTGATATATCGAGAAGCATGGGTGCTTTCATCAGCACGGAAAGGAACTGGGACGGCTCAGCAATGCCGTCCCAGAAGGGCAAGCTCGCTATCGTCACCGGTGCCAACTCGGGCATCGGCTTTGAAGCGGCCAAGGCATTGGCGACTCACGGGGCTTCTGTGATTCTCGCGTGTCGTAACGAAGGCCGCGGAAGACGCGCAGAGGAGCTGATCCGTGAAGAACTGGCCACGCTGCCAGTTGAAGTTGTCGGCTCTGTGGAGTTCATGCAGGTGGATGTCGGAGATCCGTCCAGCGTCCGCGAGTTCGCGCGCGTGTTCCACGAGAAATTCGACTGTTTGGATCTGCTAATCAACAACGCTGGCGTGTCGGTGCCTGCACAGCGTCACACGCCCAATGGCTTCGAAGCTCACTTTGCCATTAACCACTTGGGGCATTTCTACCTCACGAGTTTGTTGCTGGACTTGCTGCGCCGCTCGAAGGACCAGGCACGCGTCGTCAATGTCAGCAGCCTCGCGCACTACTTCGCGTGGTTGTGCCTGGACTTTTCGACGTTAGGACACACGCACGGCAGCTTCCGCGACTATCTGACATCCAAGATGGCCAATTTGCTCTTCACCTTCGAGCTACAGCGCCGTCTGCAGTCCGCACAGGTGGAGAACGTCGTGTCCGTAGCCGCACACCCCGGTTGGACGCAGAGCGACATCTGGAACCGCTACTGCCGCAGTTCATTCCCGCATTGGCTGGCGGAGATATTCGTGTGGCTCCTGTCGTTGATGCCTTTCATGACAGCGCAAATGGGCGCGCTTCCTATTCTGTACGCTGCGACCGTCAAGAGCGTCAAGGGCGGCGAATACTACGGCCCCAACGGATTCCTGCACATCCGAGGTTACCCTGCACTCGAGGCAGGCGCCAAGTCAAGCCACTCGCTGGAGAGTGCAAACAAACTCTGGAAGCTCAGCGAAAAATCTCTGGACGAGAAATTCAAGCTGTAAAGTGTAGCAACCAGGTTGAAAGAGTTAACTCGTTCAGTACCGGTAATCATTTACATCACTGCATCTGTGACGCGCGCAAAATGCTAAATCATTTCGTCGCAATTTTAATTGTCTAGGTTCATTTTCACCCAATCACTGACGAGGCTCCGCCGTCCAGTGAAGAGGTCATTAGCATCGAGGACATCTCTTGCATAACTGCGCCACCATGAAGGTCAAGACGATCTCCCGCGTCGAGAAGGACTTCACACAAGAGGTGCAATCCGACAAGCTTAAGGTTTTCCGCAATTATGACCCGGCGCTCCACCCGTTCGAGCGGCCACGTGAGTACACACGTGCGTTGAACGCCGTGAAGCTCGAGCGGATGTTTGCGAAGCCGTTCGTGGGAGCTCTGGACGGCCATTGCGACGGTGTCACGGCGCTGGCCACGAACCCCAAGAGTCTAGTGGCGTTTGTGAGTGGTGCAGCGGATGGAGAAGTGCGCGTGTGGGATCTGCCACGCCGCAAATGCGTTTGGAACGTGTACGGCCACCGTGGGTTCGTGCGCGGATTGGCGGTGACGCCGGATGGCAATACTTTCTACTCGTGCAGTGAGGACAAGACGGTGAAGCAGTGGGCGCTGCGTGTGAAGGACGAAGACGAGGATGTCCCGACGGCACTTGCCACTTTCACATCCAAGGAACCATTCCTGTACGTTTACTGGACGAGAATGGATGCTGGTATTGTAGTTTTGACATATTTATGATTGTTTTTGGCTTTGTTTTCTGCAGTGGCATTGACCATCACTGGTCTCAGAACATGTTCGCGACGTGCGGCTCCAAGGTTCAAGTGTGGGATCCGTCGCGTTCGACACCAACGCACGAGTTCGCGTGGGGCGCTGACTCGATCAACTCGGTGCATTTCAACCCCGCAGAGGCGTCACTGCTGGCATCCACAGGCTCGGACCGCAACATCACCTTGTACGACATCCGCGTCTCCTCTTCCATGCGTAAAATCGTCATGGAAATGCGTTCCAACGCGCTGGCATGGAACCCGATGGAGCCCATGAACTTCACAGTCGTAAGTGTCTCCTTTGCATTGATGGCTCCATTGTACGTTGCAGTTGGCTTGAATGTACGAAAGGCTAACTCGTGCGCCATTTGGTGATTCTTTCCAGGCCAATGAGGACCACAATCTGTACACATTCGATATGCGCAAGATGGACCGCGCAATGATGGTGCACAAGGACCACGTCTCGGCAGTGTACGTCATTTTTGAGTCAGGTCCACAGTGGTTTACACAGTAGGTGTCTAACGTGAACGTCCTGCAGAATGGACGTGGCTTACTCGCCGACGGGTCGGGAGTTCGTTGCAGGCTCATATGACCGAACAATCCGTATTTTCAACGTGCGCTCTGCTAAAAGCCGCGAGGTTTACCACACTCAGCGCATGCAGCGGTACGTCTTACTAGCTTTGGATCGGGCTTTTTCATGCGGGTGTAACTCTCCATCAGTGGCACCTAACGCTTTGGGCCGTTTCGGCACTAGCGTAGCGTGGACAATGGAAGCACTGGCGTGGCAAACCGTCTGCTGTCTTATTCGCTTGACGTACGTCCATCTCGATGACTTAATTTCTGACTCGTGCTCTTTTGCTTTGCTTTGCGCCCGCTCAGGATCTTCTCCGTCAAGTTTAGCGCCGACTCGAACTTTGTCCTGTCCGGTAGTGACGACACGAACATTCGCATCTGGAAGGCCGAAGCCTCCAAGAAGCTTTCCAAGGTACGAGCTTCTTTCAGACTCACTTTTTTTTGTAGAGATAAAGTTGCTGACGTAACGCCGGTTTTTGCCCTGGTGGTATCTTCTACTTTTTGCGCTTGACTAGGTCGCCCCGCGTGAACGCCGCAAATTGGAGTACAATGAGTCGCTCAAGGAGCGATACCAGCACCTGCGTGAGATCAGCCGCATCTCCAAGTACGTATCGTTTGCTCTTGTTGCTCACATGAATGATACCTGATCCCACTAACGAATGGCGTGTTAAACGAAATCGTTGAACTAAACTGCAGGCACCGACACGTACCCAAGGCCATCAAGAAGGCGGCGGCAGCCAAGCGCGAGTCCAGCGCCCGCGAGCAGAAGAAGATGGCGAACCGCCGGGCACACGCCAAGGAGGGCGCCGTACCTCACACCAACATCCGGGACAAGGTCGTTGTCAAGGAAATGGAGTAGAACACCGCCGGAACGGTTCCACCTGGGCCTACGACTGGATCCAGCTAAATGGAGGTCGGTGGTGCTGGTCTTGACCACTGGCTGTGGTGTTTGCTGCTGTGGAGCTGCTGGCTTCATTGATTCATTAATGCCAGTGGGTTTTCTACCTTTCACGTCCGTTACTTGTTGCTAATGCGCCGAAGAATGTTCGCGGATCAATTGCCGGGTGTATATACACAGGTTGACGCAGCCGGTCGAATGCAGATGTTAGCCATGGCGTAACGGTTCTTACAGCGATCCCAAATGTTTGATAACCATGAAGAGGGAGAAGTTCCGAAATTGTAGGTGACGTGCGCGCCATTCGACCGCCTTCCTCATCTGCGTGGGATCCCATCTAAAACGCTGTCTGCTTCGGGTGACGGCAGATCCATCGCTGCTGACGTGCCTCGTGGCGTGGTGGGTGGACGTGCTGTCTTTGGCCGCAGCATTTCTCCTAGGTTCGCTGTTGCCAGCTAGCGATACGCATCGCGCCGTTCCAATGCACGAGCAGCGCAGCGCCGCCCCTTCTTCCGATGCAATCAAGCGTAGATAAATCTTTTTGTAGCGGCGGCAAGTTGAAGCGTTCGGCATCTTTTTTCGCTGAGAAGCCCCGCTTGGCCATGCCGCTGCCTGGACAAAAAAGCAGAAAAGAGCGCGCTCCGGCGCCGTCTTTGCCCCACACGTACGCACCGGCAGATCCGCGACTGCACTCCGAGCTCTTGAATCTCTTGTGTGGAAGCGATTAATTTTGGGCTTGAGCTCAATTGGAAGAAGCCATTTGCCCATTTGCCGGCATCTCTCTGTTTTTGCAAATCATCGACTTGATGTGTCCCTTTCCACACGAGAAAATCTTCTTCGACAGTGAAAAGGGCAGTTTTGTTTTTTCGCTAAACAGGTTGGACTTCATCAACAACTGTGAAGAGATTTTCCAACTTGGGACAACGCCAGCAGCTGGGAAGGCAACAAAGCGGTCAGCCATTTTGCCATGCCGCTTGTTATGAAAAGAAAAAAAATGTCTTTTGTGTCTGGTGCTAAAAGTCTCCATAAAAGAAGACCGATATTTGCCGTTCCGGTTTTGCCCAGGAGGGCAGAAAGGGCAACGCAGCTGACAATCACTCTTGAGACCCTCCTCTGCCTCGCAGCAACTCCTAGTGACGGTCTCACAACCGAAAACGCCTCGAGCCCCGCAAGACCGCGCACGTGTGTGCGTCGTGGACCTCTACACAGGGAACAGGAGCCGTCAAATGAAGCTCAAAGGCCCCAGCGACGCCAAGACGGCGCTGGAGCTGGCCGAGTCCAGCGAGTGGAGCGCCTTGGACCGCCTCGTCACGGCAGAGCCCGAGCGCGCCGAAGAAATGGACGACTTTGGCATGATGCCGCTCCACTGGGCCTGCACTGATACGCACGTGCCACTGCGCGTCGTGAAGAAGCTGGTGGACGTGGCCCCGTCTGCTCTAAGCCATAAAAACAAGGGAGGGTTATTGCCGCTCCACATTGCCGTCAAGGCTGCCACGAAGCTAGAAGTGCTGCGTGCACTGGTGCAGGCTGCGCCAGATGTGGCCACGTGTCTGTTTGAAGAAACCCCCACGGGGGAGACACCGGCGGAACTTGCTAGAGCCTACCAGCTTACAGACGACAAGATCACTTTTCTGGTGGAGATGGAGAAGCAGCTTCGCGCCGAGGGCAAGGCGCCGGATCGTCCGAGTGCCAGGTTCCAGGCCTTCTTGAATCAGCCTGGAGGCTTCTCACTCCCATCAGATGACACTGGCAGTGTAAGCAGCTTCAGGAGTCTCCCACCGGCACTAGGCAGTGGCCGTGGGGGCCCTGCACTCGACGACGAATGGGCTAGCAACAGGACCGCTGTGAACGCAGTGAGCAGCGCACTACGACTCCCTGACGGACTGGCGGGTGTCCCGCTCCCCCCGCGTTGGCGACTGGACAAGCGCTGCAATATCTGCCAGCTTAAGTTCAGTTACTTCAAGACGCGCCATCACTGTCGTTCCTGCGGTGAATCCGTCTGCAGCACACACTCGAACAAACGGCTTCCGCTTCACCATTTGGGATTGAAGACCCCGCAGCGCGTGTGTATCCTGTGCTTCGACGACTTGCGCGAGAATGGCGCGCCCTCAGCGGTGGTCAACATGTATGGCCACGGGCGTAACAGCGGTTTGCCGCCCATGGAGCCCAATATGGTGCGACAGGAGTCTACACCGCTCTCAGGGAAGGCAGGAGGCCGGCCACCACTGCGCTCCATCAACAGCACAGTGTCGTTGACCAATACTTCGTCGAGCAGTCGTGACTCGGCATTCCAGAGCCCGTCTGATGCTGACCGCTACTTCCACACTGCTCATACACCGCGCCGCATCGTTCTGGACGACAGGAGCTCCACAGATAACAATGATGGCAGTGACCCGACACTTACGACGGATTTGCCGTTTGAAGGCGAGTCCCGTGGACGCCCTCGTGCTTGGACAGACGTGGACTCGACAGAGAAATACCAGGACATGCAAGAGCAAGTGCGAGAGCTGGAATCCCACGTGCACGATCTGACGTTAGCGAAAACTCGGATTGAAAAGAAGCTGGAAGATGCGACTCGTCTAGCTGCGGAGGCGAAGAAGGAGCGCAGTGCAGTGGATACGAATGTGGCAGAGCTTCGCAACAACCGGATCATCGATATTAACCGTATTTCTCTAGATGATGACGAAGAGAACGACGAAAACCAAGACAACGGCAACGAAAAGGCCCCCGACTTTACCAAGAGCTTCATGCAAGGCAGGCACCGCCAGTTCTCGGTACAGGTTGAGAAGAACATCGAGTTGATTGAGGACAAGGAAGTGAACGTCGCTGAGACATGCAACTACCTTGGTCAAGTCTTCTTGGACCGTGGCGAGTACAGCAGCGCCGTTGCCGAATTCCGCAAGTCCGTGGATGCTGACCGGAAAGACGTGGACGTGTGGATCAACCTGGCACGTGCTCTCCATGGTGCCGGTGAGTTCTATGACGCAGAGATCGCCATTCGGCGCGCGTTGGCGCTAACGCCCAAGAACTATGCGTCCTTGTCGATGCTAGGCAAGATTCTGCACTCGAAGGGCGAGCATGACAAGGCCGTTGAAGTGTTCCGTGAGGCTTTGAACCTCATGGACCAGGAAGATGATTCCGATGAAGATGTCGGCTCAATGACCGTTGGCTGGTAAAGCCAAACTGGGGGTGATCAGGTAACCTCTTGCCTTCCTTTTGAGTATCACGGAGCAAGAGAGAATTCATGCGACCAGCATAGCGCTGGAACCCACAAGCCAAACCACCAGTGTGCAACGACGGTGGTTGGGATGCCAAACGCTTTGTTATTTAGTAATGGGAGGCCGTTTTTCAGCCCAGGCCTTGCATTAGGAGAGGCCGAAGAAGGCACAAACACGTACACTAGGAGAGAAAAAAAAGCAGAAATACAAACGATAACTTTGCTTCAAATCCAGCAAAACAACACTTGAACATTCACAATTATCAAAGGGAAAAATGCCTTTCGCGTCTTGTGCTGTCCTAGTAACCCACACCGGCATACTTGTTGAGCTGCACCAGCAGGTCCTGGTACACCAGTTCATTGGCGTTCTCAGCCCACGTGAAATCCAAGTGAGAGAACGCGTCGATGGTTTTCTCGTACACGACGGTGCCACTCGGGAGTCCTGCGCGGAGTTGCTCAATGTCCGTGGAAGTCGCGAACGTGTCGGTGGCGCCGATGTAGAAGCCCGTGCGAGGGTAAACCATGTCTCCCATTGGGAACGCTGGAGGGTCAAATGATCCGTACTTGACTTTGTTCTCACAGATGAGAGAAGAGCACAAACCGATGCCCAAAGCTTCGAGACAACTGCAACCGTAGTCGTACTTAGCGAACGTGTCGTCTCGAATGCCTTGAGCGTAGTGCGCCATGTTCTGCACGGAGGTCCCTGCTGGCGTTTGCGAGAGGTACACGGGGATTCGAGTGGCGTTGAGGTTGTCGGACGGCCCCGCGATGAGACCAACAGCTGAGTTACATATCTCGTCCAGGTTGGTGCAAACGATGTCGGACAGTAACGTTTCAAGGAGTTCCGTGTGAGGCAGGAAGCTGGTGAAGCCCAACTCGAGGAACAGGACGTCCACCTTTAATTTGGCCAGAGCTACAAAGAGCTCAGCTGTCGCGTGCCCTGTCCAAGCTACAGGTGCAAGTGCGCCGAAGTAGTCCACGACCTTCGCCACTTCTTGGTTCTCCGAGAACCCCACGAAAGCTTGCGTTGTGCCTTCCGAGTGGCCAATGTAACTCACGGTAGATCGACCGGTGGTGTCCACGATGTAGTTGAGCATAGCAGGCAGGTCGTAGAGACCCATTTCCTCCCACGAAAACTCCCAGTACGCATCGTCATCCGTTGTCAGCGTCGTGTGCTCATTCGACCACGTCGTGCCTCGGTTGTTGCCCAGCCACACGTCGTAGCCTGCGTCGGCCAGGACAAAGGCCAAACTTTGGTTCCGGAAGTTCGACACGAACGTGAAGCTGCTGTCGAGCAGTCCGTGCTGCAGTTGAACCGCAGGTTTATTCGCGGCGGCGGCCGAACCCGATTGACTCTCGTCAAACGTTTTCGGGATGCGGTACATTGTGAGGATGTATCCGTCCGAGGTGGTGACCTTGTGCGTCTCGACGGCATACCCCCGCGCCTCTATGATCTCCACGACGGTCTTACCGACATCGGGGTCCACAGTTGCTTCGACTGCTTGCTTCTCGGCGAATCCAGACGGTAAGATGCTGAGCAGCAGCCCAACACTAAGCAGCAAGTACGCAAGGTGAAGTGACAGCATAGGAGAAGGAAATGAAGATGATCACTTGTCGGACACGATGCCAATTGCAAAATGAGCTACTAACAGACACAGAGCGCTGGAGACAATCGACCGCTGGCAGTGAGAAGAAGTCACAGGGGGCATCACAACACGCAGATCAGGTTCATTGTCGTCTCGGACGGAGAGTCAATGAGCCCAACGTGATCGGTGCATCTTCTTGACCGGGCAATGTGCCACGATAGTTGCAAGGTGGAGTGCTCCACTCACCCAGGCATGTGTTTTTTTATATCATCCACAGTGCGAGAAAGCCAAGGGGTCAGGGACGGAGGAAGACACTGGAACGGATGCGATCCGAGCACTGAACCTTGAGCAAATCCTCCCGAACTTGGCTTCATTCCAAGAAAATGACTACCGAAAATGAGGTCATGAGTTAATGCTGTTGACAAGCATCCAGCATGTCATCATGACAAAAGATCTCATCTGCGTCTTGGTGGAAAACCACGCGCCGTCACTTTTGCTGTCAGCTGCGTCATGCACTTGTTGCTCATGACCAGTTTTCAGGACAACGGTTCTTGATCGCTTAGCATCGCAAGGGTGGCACTTTTCGAAAAGATCGACAACCGCTTCAACGTGGTCATCGGCTTAAAGTGATTGTTTCTGCTGCGCTCTGGGAGCAGATTCACCTCCAAGTGGGGTATGCGAGCTCGTAAACGTTCACTATAATAGAGGAATCGCCCTGAACGCAGGACGAAAGCTGTAAAAATAGTGAAGGCGATAAGAAGCGGGGATGGAGGAGCTAAAATTGTGTACTTGCAATCTACTACTTGCTGCGCTTGTTGCTTCATTCACTTTAACTTTGAGCCACTTGCCGTCATGGAGTACAGTCAGTCGAAGGTGCCCACCAACTTCTTCAATCTTTTTTTTTTATACCTCTAACATGGCTCTGCTATTGCTGTTTTAGTATGAAGGAAGTATGGAGTTTGGACGGTATCACGGCAAAGGAGTGCTCCACCTGCCCGACGGCTACCGATACGAAGGCGACTTCCAGAATGGTGAATTTCATGGCCATGGAACCCTGTACTTCCCTCAGGGGAAGCTAGAAGGCGACTGGGCGTGTGGGAAGGTAAGAAATGATAAAAACAATATATCCACCCTCCAAAAGATTGACATTTTTTCTGTTTTGCAGCAAATTGAAGGCACATTCACGTTCTCGGACGGGCTCGAATACGCCCCCACTGGTTGGGCTTACTGCACAAACGCCAACCGCCAGTATTATTCCGAGTCGGTATCGCCTCGTGGCATCCTCCCGGCTGGAGAGCTCAACTACTTTGATTCTGGAGTCAATCGTGTGGTTCCGCTCGGGTCCTTCGACGCCGGCAACGGCATTTACACACCGTCCACAGGTCTTGTATCAGCTTACAACGACCCATCGAAGACCCGCGAGCCTACTGAACAGGAGAAGGAGTGGATCGTGACGAGAGCTCCAAAAGCTACCACCAAAGACATGTCCATCAACTGACTAACACACAACATCACGAGTAAGAACACAAATGAATGATATCAACCCACTACATTGCTGTGAAGTCTTGGTCCTGCCTCAATATTTTGAGTACGGACATATCTGCTACTTTGGCGATGTCTTACTCAGAAAATTGTCGAAGTCTGGCTCAACAATATAAAGGCACAGACACATCATAAGCTTAGTACATGTACTACGCAACGTTGTCACAATACCGTCCCTACAACATACCGTCATCCATGGTGGTCAGAGTCGAGCGAGGAGAAGGCACTAGTCGTGCAGCTGCAGCAGATCCTGACGCCGTACCTTCGTTCAAGGTCAGATCGTTCACACGTTGCGATAATCCCGCAGATCGGTCCGTGCGCGGCGGCGAGAAGGTCATCATGTCGTTCGTCTTGGTTTTACTGCACTCCTCCAAGGTCTTCATTAAATTATCATTGACATTCAGACACTCTTCCAGCGTGCGCTCGTCGATCTTTCCCATGATCCCTCCTTCAATCAGCGTGTTCATCCTCGGCTGGCACTGGCGCAAGAAGTCCAGGACGTCCTCTAGTTGCTCTCCAGTCAGTCCACGTGTGTGAAGCTCTCTCAGCAGCTTAATCTTCTCCAGCACCACCTTCAAGTCGGCGTGAAGCTTCTCCAGCTGCTGTTCTCTCGTCCGTCGCTCAGGAGCAACAGCTTCCCGTCCACTGGCACTTGCAGCCGTAGATGACGGCGGAGTGAAGATCGGAACATCATTCTCGACTTCAGGGAAGGCCACTCCTTGCATCTTCAGTTGCCTGTACACGTCCTGGAACGCCTGGAGATCGCTGCCTTTGAAAGCGTCGGCCCATTGGCGGATCAGCAGCAGCGCTTGGTTTTGCACGTCCACGCCCAAACTACCGTCAGACAGCGCCGCCACCTCATTGAGGAAGCGTCTGGAGCCCACTTGGCTGTGGATAGTACGAGGTCCGTTCTTTACGACGGTTTCCGTCAGCACCAGCGCCAATAACGTCGTCTTCGCGTTCCCACTCTGCAGTTTTCGCTGTAAGAAGCGCACGATGTCGTCGCTCACTGCGTGGTGGGCGTTGGCACAGTCGCAAAGAGCCATGTTCAGCGCCCACTCGGGCCCTGCGAGCGTCTCATCAGTCGCACGAGCCACCAGATCCTCCGCCTCCGACACTTCCTGCGCGTATTCAGCCATCTTCTTCAAATTGTGAGCCAAATTTAATTTGTTATGTGGTGTACATCATTTTCACGGTCCCGCGGGCTCGGGATTTTTGTGGTACACCTTAACGTGGTGTACACCACATATTTCATTGAAGCAGTACATGTACGTTTACTCGAACCGGAAGAAGACGATGCTGGAGTCGCTACTGCGTGGACGTCTGCTGTACGGGGCCGTGGCCATGTCGGCCGGCGTCTTCGTGTTCTCCTTTCTGCAGGAGCGAGAGGAGATGGAGGACCAGGAGATGGAGTCGGCGGAGCGCCCAGTGAGCACGGAGCTCTTCTTTCAGGCCATGGAGAACATGCCGCAACTGTCGGCCCAGCAGCGGCTGGAAATGCGGCGTTTCTGGCGAAATTTGACCAACAAGAAGCTGCAGAGACGACTTAGTATTGGCAGTAGCGATTCTTTGGATGCCGAGCAGGACGCGAACGAGGAGCTGCTGGTCAGGGACGTGCAGCTCTTCGCACAGGAATACAAACGTGTTTTCCCAGATATTTTCCCGGAGAAGCAGGTGCTGGATGCTGCTGAGCGAGCAGCTGATGCAGCTGACCAGTTGCCTACGGCTTGGGGAGGTATCGTCGGTAGTACTAGCACGATGATCCTGTCTACGGGTAAAAGACTGAACCATATCGCAAAGGATACGAAGGACGAGGTGCAGTTCGCCATGCATCGCACAGTGAGGAAAGTGCTGGAGAGAGCGCTGGATATTGTCGCAGCGAGGTTGAAACAGACACTGAAAGACCCCGATATGCCGAGTTATTTGAAGGTGACTAGTGCGGGAATTAAAAGGGCAAGGGAAAATACTAACGTGCGGATTTTTCTGTTGTGCTACAGACGAATATTGACATTGGGATTGAGCAGTTTATGCCGGATGTAAAGATGGAGATTTTCAAGAAGACGAGGGAGTTTTTTGGCCAAGATTCGCCCACGAGTGCATTGGAGAAAGCTGCGAAGGGGGACAATAGCAGTGGCAGTGTTGCACCTAGGAACTCTGGAGGGAGTGATGTTGTTCCAGTCACGAGCCAAAGGTTTGGCCCTTTCCGACGTGTTCGTGGGCACATTCTACATCATTTGTTCCCACATGACAAGACGATCTGGAGATCGCTTAAGGACCCGTGGTGGGTCGTATACACTAGTGTGGGCATTTTACCAGTGGTGGGTCAGCTGTGGTGGATCTTCCTGTTCGTCATCAAGGACAAGACGAACGAGCATCAGTTATGCCAGTTCATTGTGGGTTTCAAGGCGGCGCAGTTTATTACACTTGGCATCATTCATATGCTGTTTGGGATCTTCCTATACGTGAAGTGCGTCGTGCAAGGCTCGATGCTGGCGTGTCAAAATGGCGGTGGGCCTGCCCTGAGTGAAGGGACCGCGTGCTTCTTCGTACTGCAGATTGTTCTCGTTTGGGCTGCGTTTTTCCGCTTGCCGTACACGGTTCGGCCTCAAGAAGCAGCTTTATACAGGACCAAGTCCATGGAAATACGGGAACGGCGCGTGTTCCACGACGCTTTCGGCAACGAAGTGCACCTGGATCGCGGTGGATACCTCATGAAGTTTTGCGGATACGAGACCATGTCCTTCATCCTGATTATGGCTGTTGCAGGCTTGGTGCTCTGGATGCCGCTCGAATCGTGGCAGCGGCAGGCGTTGTTCTACTGGATCCGAACCGCGTATGGACTATTCTCGTTCCCGTTCCTGGTTTTTAAGATCCCTGTGCTGGCAAACGTTCTCATGCACACTCGACAAATGGGTTACAATGAGCAAGGCGAGACGGTCAGGTTTGTTGTCAAGAAACGGCTCGAGTGAAGAGCTGCACACAACACTGCAGAGTGAGTGGACGTATTTCGGATTAATAAAACGTGTCGTATACAGACGAGTCGCGAAAAGAAATGTACCAGCGCATTTCCTCACAACCTGTTGGTCGGTCGCGCTATTGGACTAGATAGATCATCTTGGGCTTTACACGAGCTCTTCGGCCTTGGGTGAACCTGGCCGCTCGTCAAACGAGTCGTCTTTCAGGCGGTTGTTGCGCAGCAATGCGTGGAC
Source organism: Phytophthora multivora (assembly GCA_001314345.1). Classification (NCBI taxonomy): domain Eukaryota; phylum Oomycota; class Peronosporomycetes; order Peronosporales; family Peronosporaceae; genus Phytophthora; species Phytophthora multivora. The sequence continues at coordinate 102,788 of LGSM01000126.1, read as the reverse complement.
CGCGCTAACCAACGACCTGGGTAGGAAAAGACACTGTAAGTCAACAACAAAGACCCACAATCTACAAAAACGATCGGCAACGTACGAGACAGACAACGCGAAGATGACACTGGGCAGAACGAAGAAGAGCAGGAACACCATCGTCGCTGTAGCAAAAGACACACCACAAGAGCATGAGAAACTAAATCTCCAGTACGAAACCATGACAAGCCTAACGTACATCCTGTTGCTGCGAGTAGAATATCCTGTTCGCTGAGTCGTCGACCGAAGATCTCGAGTTTGTCGGTCGGGAGCTCCTTTTTAGTGAGGAACAAGTGCCACCCGTAGCCCACAAAGATACACACGAGCAGTTGAATCGGATGGAAGAACATCCTACAACAACAAAGTCAGTCAGTTCAAAGAATTGACACAACTGCAGAAGAATATTAAAAAAAAAACTCACAAGAGGAAGGCGAACACGCCGACGGTGAGCAACAAATAGTTAGTCGCGAAGTAGTTGGCGTTGGTCTTCATGCGCGCCAGCATGCGGTGCTGCGGCGGCAGCTTGAACGGCTCCGTCTCGCCCACTCCGACGCAGCTAAAGAGCGACCGTAGCGACGTGATTGCCACGCGCTGCTGCAGCGTAGCGAGGATCACGTGGCCCAAGTCCTTCTGACTCGAGTCAGCAACGGCGTTTTCGAGCTTGCGCACGCGCGGCGATGACGGCGGCGAAACGCGCGCGTGGGTGGCGCTGCTGTTGAGCATTGGCGGCATTGCTACGGATTGGAGATGCTGAGCGAATGGGCGAGTGAGGAGGAGGCGCTGGGAAGCGCAGGTCCTCGAGATCGCTCCCCGGTCCGCCGTTCAGCGTCTCTGCATCGTTGAGGTCATGCTAATCATCCGGAGGAAGTGGTGTTACATGTATAAATATAAAGAGGTTGATTGTGATTGGTCGGATTTTGGGCAAAGCCAAGCCGGTGCAAGGCATTTAGTCCCATTGACTTGATATTTGTAAGAGGCACAATTGTGATTTGGGCGAGAAAGGTAACTTTTGACATCTCTCTGTATAATGATAATTGCAATGCGACGACGATTTTTTCGATTGGAAACAGCTGGTGCACACCAAATGCGACTTACGCGAGGATCGGTTCCGAACGGGTTCGGACTTGGAGGCGATCTGTCTCCGTTCCCTCTTCCCTTGCTGTCTGTGTCAGGCGAGTGCTTGCCGTGCCTGGTTCCTTTACGATGGCGTAGCGTAAGAGGCCAAGAAGATTGTGGTAGTTGGGTGTCCGCAATCTCTCCTTGTCGACTGGTAAAACCGTTGAAAACAAGTACATGTAACCGCTTTTCCAAGCATCGAAATGGCGCCGTGGCAAATTCCTCCTGGCAATTCATGACAATTGCCGCTTCGAATGAAATTTGATGTAAAGATGGCTAATGGACACGGTGGAGCTCTAGGCATAAGCCGGAAAAGCGAGCTCCGGCGGCGCTACAACGTGACGAGCACCGTAACGTTTTACACTCAACTTCAATGACGACCACCAAAAGTTTCAAGCATTTTCAGGCAAATTGATACAGGTATCAACAATATCTCCCTATTTTCGGACTTTTGCTGGGGCAAGTTCTTGATCTTGGCGGCCTTTTGACCGATGTATTTCTGCCCACAACGGCAATTGATCTTTGTCATGTCTGGAGGGATCTTATCGCTACGATGGCGTTGGAGAGGCGACCTATGAGAGGTCATTCCTGCTTCGACAGAGTGGGGAACAACCACATCCAATGGCAGAAACCACGACAACTTTCCGTCCTGTAGCGTCACTGAGTTCCTCGGGCAAGTTGAGTCCACTCACCAAAGTTGCCGTCATTGCCAAAGCACCAGCTATTGAAGACGACGAAGAGGATAACAATCAGCAAGACGAGGAGAAAGAACCGGAAAGTAATCCTCAAATCCACGACCATCATGTCAACGGCGGTGAACTGCGAACTCTTCGCAGTGAGAACTTGACGCTTGTGCAGCGCTTGAAACGGATGGAGATGGAGCACACCCAGCACATTGACAAGCTCGAGGCCAAGCTGCAGAAAGCTATTGAGACGCACAAGGAGATCGAGCAACGATTGAGGACGCAGCTTCAAACTGTACTGCAAGAGCAGCAAGCCGCAGCGGAAAATGCTCGCAAAGTGCGCTCCGTTTTAACGCGCGTCACCGGTTGGATGCGCCAGGTGCAACGAGCAGCTCAACGAGAGCGCAGTTCACACGCCAATGAGTTCGAATTGACCGTAACGCCACGCGCAGACTCACCCTACACGCTGTGGGTTGGAACAACGGACACTCCGGAGCGCGATGAACCTTCGAACAAGTTCACACTGAACCAGAATCCGTTGCAGTGGCCAGTTCCCGATTCTTACGGCGTGGAAATAGAGGACACAAGCCAAAATGGAGCGAATTCTCCTCCGCCTGCACCTAGCCGACACCGCACAAAGAACCTTCCAAGCAAAGGATTCAACTACGTCGGGTACTGCGTGGCGTCTCCATCCAGTCGAGCGTCGGAAGACGTGCACAAACCTTCCGGTGGACATGAAATCGTACTGGACGGGTTGCCTTCCGTTTGCAGTGCACCTCATAAGGACACGCCAGTGCCCAAGCAACACGTGGGTCGCCTGCTTTCGTACTGCGCGCAAGTCGTGACGACGTCGTTGGCTGGTGTCCGTTCGTCTTCTTCACCTGGGAAGGCTGTGCCGGCCTGGAAATTGGACCGCTTGGCGCCGTTGCTCGAGGTGGATGAGGAGGCGGGTCAATGCGCTCCAAGAACTCAAAGTCGGTTGAATGTGGCGGTGCCCAACCTCTCTATCGGGTTGCTCTAAGTAAAGGAGGAAATACAAGTGTCATTTCTCAATCAGCAGGAGCAGATTTAAGCTTGAAGTGGAGTTGGTTGTGCTAATGGTTCGAGCTTGTCCGTCTGCTCTCGTTCCTTCCGAACTCGAGCTAAATCTGCCTTGAGAGCGTCGTTGGACGGATCTAACTCGACACCTGCAGCGTAGTCTTGTTCAGCTATACAATAGATTGGTACAATATTAGATTGTATCCCTTCAATCTCAAAGTTAAAGACCGCACCTTGTTCCCAGTTGTGAAGCGACAAGTAGGCGGCGCCACGTCGAACCAGCGTTTTAACCACCCAGGCCCGACGTTGGGATGACCCAGCAGCAGGACCAATAGAGAAAAAGGCAAGTCCGCTTGAGTTACGCGTAGTATTGTCTTGTTGCAACAATTCCAGGGCTTGAGTACAATCTCCAATACAATCCTTGACAGAATTCTGCATCAGATAGCACGCAGCTCGATTGGAGAGGCAGGCGATGGACAGAGGATTGAGCTGCAACGAGTCCGAGTACATCTGGATGGCCTGATTCAGGTCGTTGCCTTCCCTGAAGATTTTATCCCCCAATTCCTTCAGCTCCTGCGCCTTTTCCATCGCCACGAGCTCCACGAAATCGTCCCGAAGCTGCGGGTTTTGGTTATCCATAGAACATGCGACTCCGTAGTCTGCTTTGGCTTGACCGAACTGCCCAACTCGACAGTAGGCGGTGCCACGTCGTACAAAGAGCTTGAGCTTGAGGCGATAAAGCTTCAATACACTTGAACTTCCATCCTTATCACGTGTGTCTGGAAGATACGACAGCGCTTTAGAGCAGTCGCTGATGCAGTCCTGCAATCCAAGAGCAGTTTAGGTCAATTCAAGAATGAAAATACGAACGCACATACCTCAAAGTCTCCGAGTTGAAGCAGACAAGCAGCTCGGTTTGACAGGCACGTGGCTATAAAGTCGGTATTGTCGCTGGATGTAGCCGAAATGGCTTCAGCGTACGCGTTCGTGGCACTTCGGAAGTCTTTGGCGTGGAAGAAGTCGTCGCCTTTTGCCTTCAACCACATAGCTGATCAAGGACAAGCGTTAGTGACGGTGCAGTGGAGGAATAACTTACGTCTGGTACGTACGGTCTGTTTCGCTGATGTCGTAGTCCGACGTGCGGTTGAGCCCCTGGTGTTTGTTGATGTGCTTTCGGTTTTTCAGTAGCCAATCCTCTTCTTCTGCAGCCTTGGATTCTCGTGACGGAGTGGGGAAAACTCGAGGTGTAAAGCGAATTTCCGACTGTACACACTGTCGAGGAGGCGGTAGTTCGACCACCTCTTGAGTGGCGTCTTGACTGTCCGTTTCAATCGCCTCCTCTCGAGAATCTCCACACGAACTCCTGCATTCGTTCCCATCCAGTGGAGGCTCTAGTTTCAGGGCACTTGAGACGTCAAAGCTGCCGTCTTCAGTTAGTTCGATGATCGTATCGTCTTGGCTATTGATGTTTTCATCGTTTCCGTCCGGCAACGCAGCAAAAGACACCTTCTTCGTAGCCTTTTCGCTGATAGTTTTATCTTTCATTGGGCTTTTGACCTCTGTGTTTACCTTTTGCATCTGAACGTGGAGGTCGCGAAATGATTCATACAATTTCCGCTGGAAAAAAAACAAGAAGTTAGCAATTCATTCCGACAAAAACACAGCTATCCCAATACGGGGTTTACCTCCTCCCGCTCTTTCTCTTCTGCTTTCAAGTCGGTCAGAATTTGGCGGTTGGTGTCGTCCACAGCCATTTGCGCTCGTAAAGTGTCTTTCTCTTCCTGGTGTTTCTTCGCCTTCCTCTTGTCACTGAGTGCGGTCTCACTCGCTCTTTTTCGCTCCATGGAGGCATCGCGGCGCTCTCTCAGAACCGCTTTCGAGCCTGGATACTGCAGCTCCTTCCACACTCGTTTCTCTTGCTTTTGCAGTGAGATTCGGAGCAGATTTGACGCTGGAAAGCTCTTCACAACCGCCGATTCATCGTCCACTGCGTCCTGCAGATCCAACAGGAGCACGTACGGCGCAGCGTTGACCTTAACCACCAGGTCGCTCACTGAATAATCAACGCAACAATTGCAAGGCTTTTAGTCATGTATTAAAGCTCCTTTTTAGGATACACACACACACGTTCCCACCGTAGATGTCAGTGTTTCGCAGCGCAGTTCCAGGCAGATGCAGCTCCAACGCGAGACTAGCAGCGTCTTCTTCCCACTTATAGCGAGGAACTAGCGGCATCTCGTCTTCCTATTGTTTTTGGTGGAAGAGTTTGTTTGATAAGTATCTTTCGCTCGCGTCCGTTCAAGATCAATGCGTCGGTTCAAGATCCGCTGACTCGGACTCTCGGCTGCGTCATCTTGACTGGGACCTGCACGGGTGCGTTGGAAGTGACCAGTGTCCTGCTTGAACACGTGAAACCAGCTTGCACTGCGGATGCCCAACCGTTAGTGGCCGCCGTGGACTGAAGCTGCTTCGGATACATGTAAAAGCAGAGGCGTGTTGGTACATCAAAGAGAAGGTCTCCGTGAACGGATATCTGATGCACGTCAACTATTGTAGTACATGTAGCCTTGCATCGCGACATCCACCCAAGGACTTTATACATGTAACAAAACACACACACACTCACACATCGTGGTCATGTGTGCTTTAAAGCGCAGGTCATGTCTGCAGTTGAACCAGTTCCGCCGTCTTCAACAAGAAACTGCGCCGAGCGTCCAACACCTTGCCGGTCGTTTTCTGCTCATTAGTCACCAAAACGACGTCAAGCCGCCGACGCTGCAGCTCTCTGCGCCTGGGTCAGGCCCTGAGTGACTCCGTGTCACGGACCGTGAGTCCACCATGGTATGGTCCGTGGGTCTCTGTTCGCCCGCCGGCTGACAGGTATCCAAGCGTCTGGAAAAACTGCGCGCCACCTGTCACCCGAGCTGCTACGAGGTTGAGATTTGCAGCATTCACCGCCACGAAAGAGGCTTGAACCGCCGTTCACAACGCAATTCCCTCCACTGCACACCCATGAGGAACTCCAGAGCTTTCGTCCTGCTGCTTGCCTTGGCCGTGGCGCTCCTAACGACGTCCGTGCGCGCGGAACAAGAGGTGGCCGAGGCGTACGTCGACCCGGACGACGGCAAGACCGTCATGCAGATCGTCGAGACCCGCGGCTACGACGTCGAGGAGCACAAAGTCACGACGTCAGACAACTACATTCTGACCATGTATCGCCTGCCAAAGACGTACGCGGAGAGCCAACAGAACGCCACGGCCGCGGCCAACAAACCGGCGGTTTATCTGATCCACGGCCTGCTCGACAGCAGCTTCACGTACGTGTGCAACTACCGCAACCAGAGCTTAGCGTTCATCTTGGCCGATGCGGGCTATGACGTCTGGCTCGGCAACAACCGCGGCACGACGTGGTCGAACCAGCACGTGACGTACACCACCGACGACGACGAGTACTGGGCCTTTTCGTGGCAGGAGATGGCGCTGTACGACATGCCCGCTATGATCAACTACGTGCTGGACACGACCGGCCACTCCACGCTCAGCTACGTCGGCCACTCTGAGGGGACCATGCAGGCGTTCGCCGGCTTCTCCGTGGACCAGGACCTGGCCAAGAAGGTGTCGTACTTTGGCGCGCTCGCACCCGTAGCGTACTTGGGCCACATCACGTCTCCGGTGTTCAAACTCATGGCCGAGACGTACCTGGACGTCCTGTTCACGATTCTTGGCGTTGGCGCCTTCTGGGAGACGAACTGGCTGATCCAGGGCATTCTGGCCAAGTACGCGTGTGCGTTCGTGGATCAGGCGTGTGGGTCGATCATTAACGCACTCACGGGGCCTTCGGACAACGTCAACACCACTCGGTTGCAGGTTTATATCTCGCAGACGCCGGCGGGCACGTCCGTGAAGAATATGGCGCACTTCGCACAGGGGATTCGTGACAATACGTTCCGGTATTATGACTACGGTTGCAGTTGTGTGCGAGCTCTGGGCTTGGCCTTGTGCTCCAAGCTCATCTGCAAGAACAAAGCGGTGTACGGCGCGTTCGAGCCTCCGAACTTCGACCTCGGAGCTGTGACGTACCCGCGCATGGGCTTCTACACTGGAACGGACGACTGGCTGGCCACCAGCACGGACATCTCCCAACTACGTGCTGGGCTGACAAGCGCGACGATTCTTACCGACCAAAGCGTCGAGTATAACCACTTGGACTTCACCTGGGGGTACAACGCCAACGAACTCATTTACCAAGATCTGCTCACACAGATTGCACAATACGTCGACGTCGGGTACTAATTGAGATTTACTAAGTACTGTAGTCTTCTACTTCATATGAACAAAATAACCGATGTTTTGTGTTCAATCTCGGTGCGATTTCGGTGAACTCCGCAGAGATGTTTAGTCCGTTGTCAATCTGGCTGAATAAAAAGATGTGCAAGACGTCCACAGGTGTGTCACGTTGTCCTCTTGAATTTCGATGGCGCTTTGCCCGCTTCAACAAAGGCTTTTCTGAGGCTTTTCTAGTCGAGGTGCTACGTTGAAGGGAAAGTCAAAGGCTGGTCGGCAGCATCCGTTGCAACTTGCAGCTCGAATGAAATTCCCGATGCCATCAGCATTTGTCGACGTTCCGGTCGTTTTTGGCGTTCGATGGTTTGTTTTCATTCTGCAATTTCCTCTCTCCTGCTCAAGACCGAAGACTCAAGCGCCGATGTCGTTCAAGACGGTTCTGCTGACGTTGGTAGGCGTATTCACTCTCCTACACTCGTCTGCTATTCACGCCAAGGAAGAGGTTGTAGTCGACCCGGACGCCGGACTCACTACCCCACAAATCATCCAAGCCCGAGGGTACGCGGTCGAGACGCACAAGGTCACAACTGCCGATCGCTACGTGCTCACGATGCACCGTATCCCCAAGAGCTACTCTGAAAGCCAATCGAACTCGGCTGCAGCCGCCAACAAACCGGTGGTCTACATGCAACACGGTCTACTGGACAGCTCGTACACGTGGGTCCTTAACTACCGTAACCAAAGCTTAGCGTTCATCCTCGCCGACCTTGGCTATGACGTCTGGCTGGGCAACAATCGAGGCAACACTTGGTCCAAAGAACACCTGGACTACTCGACCAACGACGACGCGTTCTGGGACTTCACGTGGGAGGACATGGGCAACTACGATCTGCCGGCCATGATCAACTACGCCTTGAGTGTATCGGGACGATCGACGCTGAGCTACATCGGCCATTCCGAGGGGACCACCCAGGCGTTCGTCGGGTTTTCCAAAAACCAAGAACTTGCCAAGGTCGTGTCTTTCTTCGGGGCGTTGACGCCTGTCGCGTGGACTGGAGCCGCGACGTCTCCCGTTCTCGTCACAATGGCCAAGACGTACGTGGATACGTGGTTCCAAGTCTTCGGTGTGAACGAGTTCAGCCCGAACAACCCCGTTCTTCAAAATATTCTGGGGAAATATGCCTGTGCCTGGGCAGGCGTCGTCTGTGACGGCTTCATCGACTTAATCGGCGGCCCGTCCGACAACATCAACGCTTCGCGCGTGCACGTGTATGTCACTCAAACTCCTGCTGGCAGTTCTGTGAAGAATATGGCGCACTACGCGCAGGGAATCCGCGACAATACGTTTGCATCGTACGACTACGGTTGTAGCTGTCTGCGTCTATTGGGCATTGGCTTGTGCTCCACTTTGATCTGCGAGAACAAGGTGAAATACGGCAGCTTCGACCCGCCAGCTTTCCCGATCAAGAAGATGGTGTACCCGCGTACCGGGTTCTTCAATGGAGCGCAGGATACTTTGGCCACAACGACCGACATCAACAAGTTACGTGCAGGTCTACCGGACGGAACTATTGTCTACGACAAGACCATCAACTTTGGACATATCGACTACACGTGGGCGTTCAATGCCCACGAAAACGTGTACGACGACCTCATTGCGCAGATTCAACTGTACGAAGGAAAGAGCTACTGAATCCGGATGGAATGAGAATGTGTGTGTGTGTGTGTGTGTGTTTTGTTATCGTTTATCCATTCCTCATTCCCGCTCAATAGATTGTATTGCTACTCAGGATTGTACGGTGGTAACGTATCGCGAGAGCCAAAGCTGCAACTGCCTGGTGTATAACTCCCTGTACGAGTCGCCATTTGAGCGATAGTGCAGCACGGGCAGCAGAGCGATCCACAGTAGTCTCCACAGCACGTGCCCGGGATCCGGAACCTCTTGCGGGTGACAGAGCGGAGGTGGCAGATCCACAGTGGCAGGCACGCGGACACGAAGCAGCCGAAGAAGAAGCTGATCAACAAACCGATGCAGTAGGAGCTCACGCCGAGTCGCTTGGAGATTTGAGCCAACGAAACGCAGGGGCAGAACGCCACCATGCAGCAGTTCGGGATCACGTCGGTGCAGCAACCGCAGAGACCAACGAGCCAACTCCCCATCATCGGTGGCGCGTCTTCCGAGAACGGGACGACGCTGGAAAACTGTTGGGTACCGCCGCCATCGTCGGACACTTTTTCCTGCCCCACCCAGCCACCTTCGAGGTCAGTAGATACAGAACCAGGCGGTGCATCTGCTACTTGGTTCGCCTTCATGTCGGTCGTGTCGATTTCCAGGAGTGAGTTGATAACCAACTTCCGAACTGTTACTATTTTTCGACTGTGGTGGTTGTTCTCATGTGTTTTGTTGGTATTTTTACGGCATGCGAAAGTTGTGAAATGGACTTTTAATCTAATTGACGGAATGAAAACGAAGCTCCGGACTCGACGTCATCCGCTTCAGCCCCAACACTCGCTGAGTTAGCAGTACTTGGCCTGGGCACGTCCGTGTAGCCGACGCCTTGGTACTTATCAAGCTGTGCCAGCAAGTCCTGGTACACCTTTTCGTTGGCATTGTACGCCCACGTGAGATCCAGATGACTGTACTCCTTGACAGCCAGTTCGTGAACGATGGTACCCGACGGAAGCGCATCTCGAATTTGTTCAATATCCGGTGCTGTTGCGATGGTATCAGCAGATCCGATGAAGAGACCTGTGCGCGGGTAGACCATTCTCTCAATGGGGAAAGCTGGCGGGTCAAAGCTGCCGTAAACCTTCTTGTTCTCACATTTTTTCTCGGCGCAACTCTCAATCCCCTTCTCGCGCTTGCACTTGCAGCCGTAGTCATACGACGCGAACGTGTTGTCGCGAATACTTTGCGCGTAGTGAGCCATGTTCTTCACTGAGGTCCCCGCTGGCGTTTGCGAAATGTACACTGGGATCCGAGACGTGTTTGTGCTAACGGACGGACCAGCAACAAGTGCCACTGCCGAGTTGCAGAGTTTATCGGCGATTGTACAGGCAAAGCCAGCGATCAGTTCCTGGAGGAGTGTACTCTTGGACGAGAACTCGGAGATACCAAAGGCCTGAAACCACTTCTCGAGGTGAACCTTCGCCATCCCTTTGAAGATCTGCGCAGTCAGGTGACCTGTCCATACAACCGGCGCCAACGCAGCGAAATACGACACCTTTTCCGCGAGTTTCTGGTCGGTTGAGAAGCCCACAAAAGCTTGCGTTGTGCCTTCCGAATGGCCGACGAAGCTCAAACTGGCGCTGTTCGTCTCGTTCAGCACGTAGTTGATCTCCGCTGGAAGGTCGAACTTGCCCATATCTTCCCAGCTAAACTCCCAGAACTCGTCGTCGTCGTCTGTGTAGGTCAAATGTTCTCTGGACCAGGTCGTCCCGCGGTTGTTGCCCAGCCACACGTCGTAGCCAGCGTCAGCCAAGACGAAAGCCAAGCTCTGGTTGCGGAAGTTGCTCACGAACGTGAAGCTGCTGTCGAGGAGACCGTGTTGTAGTAAGGCCACGGGTTTGGCTGCGGCGGGTGCAGTCTTCGCCTGACTCTCGGCGTACGTCTTGGGCAGGCGATACATGGTCAACACGTACTTGTCTGCAGTGACCACCTTGTGCGTTTCAACGTGGAAGCCGCGCGCCTGGACGATTTCCACAACGTTTCGACCCACATCATCGTCGATGTCGACCTCGGCCACCTCTGCTTCTCCGGCTACGTTGACGATAAGAAAGAGGAAGAGGCTCCAAATAACCCACTGCGAGCTGTACTGCACCATAGCGGAGGAATAATTGGGTCCAGACTCCGACCAGTGCCGGAGGAAATGGCGAAGTGAGAGCCATGGCGGGACCAACGAGCCTCGTCAACGAACAGCGCGAAAGTAGCCAAAGAAAGTGCTCAAAGCTTGAACAATGGCGTTAATCCAAGCCCAACACATCAGACAGTTTATCATCTCAGACCGTATGGATCTGATGAACTCTCACCGTGACCGCGACTGGCAATGCATGAGGGAGGCCAAACATGACAAATTCACTGCCTACACTCGACGCCACAGCCTGTAATTTACAGGACGCATTTACAGTGTAAATGCGTCGGCCTTTGTAGTCAAGACGGTGTAACCTCCTCACAATCTAAGTGTACCCATAAAAGGCAACTACTGGAGCCCAAAATGTGCAGTCCACCCAAAAGTACCCAATTTATTTCAACCAATAAAATATCTGAAGAATCTAAAATGCTAGGATTGGTTAAAACTAATTCACCAATGCTCGCCATACAAAAAGCTTTACGATCTCTTCCAACATGGCGGAGACCGAGTGGAAGCTCATTAGCCAGGGCGCGGAGGCGGTATGCGGCCTTCCAATCCACCAGCAATTGCATATGTAAACAGACCACTGACCTTAATCTATTGTCGTAACAGAAAGTGTTCGAAACGGACTTCTCTGGCCGCGCCTGCGTCGTCAAGGAGCGCGTCAAGAAGAGCTACCGACTGCCAGTACTCGACAAGAAGTTGTCGCACCGCCGTCTGGTGCAGGAGGCGCGTTGCATCCTCAAGTGTCGTCGTGCTGGAGTCCTTACGCCCGTCATCTTCCTGGTAGACGAGCAGAAAGGCCGTCTCTACCTCGAAAAAGTGCTGGGAGGAAGTCTCAAAGACTACCTGCGGCGAGCTTACAAGCTTGGTACGTTGCGTTTATTGGTGAATTCGTTCTTGGATGAAGTAGGGACTAATAGATCAACGTTTGGCTGTTGTTATAGACCCTAAATATGGCGACGAAGCGCTGAAGAAGGCCTACCACATTGGTGAAGCCATCGCCAAGATGCACGACGCGGATATTGTCCACGGAGACCTGACGACGTCCAATATGATGCTGAGCAGCGACGACGCTACTGATGTGGTGCGTGGATAGGGAGTTAAGGCTTGCGCATGGAAGGAGTGACTAAGTTGTGGTTGTGGTACAGACGATGATTGATTTCGGGCTGGCCAATTCGCAACCGCTGCCGGAGGACAAGGCTGTCGACCTCTACGTGATGGAGCGTGCGTTTGCCAGCACGCACGTTAACTCCGAGCTTCTGGTACATGACGAAAGTGTAGATGCGATATTGTTGGCTTGAGAGCTAAATGATGTGGTGATTGACAGGTTGAGGAGGTGCTGCGTGCATACCGAGCAAAGTCTCGTCGGTCCGATGCGATCTTCCAGAAACTCTCTCAAGTGCGTCTCCGTGGACGCAAGCGCACGATGGTCGGATAAACTTTGATGGTGAATATCGCTAGTTGAACTGGAAATGCAGAATGGATTCCACTGGTACGCAGGACCACCTTTGTCTTGTGTTGTTCAGTAATTTCGCCCCAAGCAAGAGCCTTTTGAACTGAAGAACAAAGGAAAGGAAAATCCGATAAGGGCTGAGATGAAGTATGCGTAGTGCATCAGGCTCCCATAGAACTGAAGGAGTGTCAAGGGATACGCTGGCCCACTCATTAATTCTTACTTGAAGTAACATTTATCTGCACCAAGAGCGGCTAGTTCTTTTGTTTCTTGGCTGCACGAACAAATGAACGTTAGGCTTGTTACCGGGCATACAGATCAACCGACAATCACGCACCTGGCGGGCCATCGTCCTCCTCTTCTTCTTCACCCTCAGCCTCCTCCTCATCCCCACAATTATCGTCTCCATCCTCTACAGTTTCGTTCTCGTCGACATCATCGTCAGCATCGCCATCATTCTCCTCGTCATCTGCCGTCATCTGCTCGCCGTCGCTCTCTCCTTCGTCGTCGTCGTCTTGAGCGGTAGCGTCCACCTTGAAGTCCTCATCGTTCTCGTCGTCCTCAAAGTTGGTATAGAGGTACGACAGCCCCACTTCCTCCTCTTGTGCCCCATTTTCTTCTTCCTCCTCTTCCCCATCACTCCCTTCCTTGGTGGCGTCGTCTTCAGTCTCCCCCACGGAGTCCTCCTGCTCGTCGTCTGCGCCAGCACTTTCCTCGTCGCTCTTGACGACACTGTCATCGTCCTCTGCTTCCTCCGGGGCTTGATTCGCCTCGCCTGCCGCCTCTTTAGCGCTCACAGACTTCTCCAGAGCCTCCTTGGTCTTGGTAGTTGCAACCTGCCGAGCAGCCAAGGCCCACAACGGCAGTAAAACCACATGAATTAAGTATCCACAACACTAAGTATATATCATTTAACAGTATTTTGTGGAGCGTCTATCTTGACAACCACAAGTAGTTGGAAATAATGAAAGGCAGAAATCGACGCACCGTCATCTTGGTTAAGTGATACTGCTATGGCGAAGAGAAACAAGCGAGTGGGGCTTTGCGGAGAGCGCAACGCAGGGCTGGGGTCGCCCGTCTTGAATGCTTTTGCGGCCTCTCGAGCCTAAATCTTGCGTGGTGTGGACCACGTTAAAATGAATCTTGCACCCAATTCTTACAGCTTCTTACAGCAACCGGTACTCAATTTGGAGATGACTTTCGTCTGATAAAGGAGTTGAGTTGAGCACAAGATTAATTGACGTCACTTGTTTGACTACGATAGAAGATCGGGTTTTTGATACTCGAGTTGAAGATACCAGTACATGTACACCTTTGTTTGGCAGGGGGGCAACAACCCAGCAAAAAATCCGCTCTGGTGCACGCCACCGTGCCACGGTCCGTGGAGATCGGCTGGATACCAGCCATACTGTACATGTAGCGTTGTGTGCCGAACCAGTCTCCTTGCTGGCGAGGTAGATGGCGGGCGAATCAACCGACAACGGAAGCGAAGGTCTATCACTGCTTTTGCCGTCTGTGCAATATGGCATGAAAGGCGTCGTTTGCAGTCGCTTAGCACCGGCACGGCACCAATACCATGTCCTGTCCTATTCCTCCGGCAGCGTCGCGAAACAATCGATGACCTGCCGCCGATCCTTCGTAATTATAATGCGGACGACTACTGTAATGGCTGGATGACAGGGTTTTTGCCGCGGCAGCAGTGCGGTGCTGACAACACGACGCCGTCGAGTTGGTTCTCAAGTTACGTGTAGCCGGAGCATGGGCGGCAGTGCTGAAAATCCATCAGGCCCCAACGATCAAATGGACACGGACCTCATGAGATTGATCGCGGTGGCACGCCCCATTATTGGGCGATCGGCGCGTAATGCACAGCTGGCGCAAGGATCACACGGAGTCCCGTGCGCTAAGAAAGGCGAGTCCAACGCGATCGGCGATGGCTCTTGGTGGCCGGTAGAGGAGACTTGGAGGCGCTCGGCTCAAGACTTTGTTTCATTCCCAAATTTGCCCGTAACACGGCGGATTCCCCAGGTTTTCAGGCCATTTCCTCATAGTAAAAAAAACACACACACAGAGAGACTGCCGACCAGCATGCAGTTCGCCAAAGTGTTCGCAGCGGTGGCGGCTCTGGCGGTGGCGTCCGTCAGCGCCTACACGAACCCCATCGTGATCAAGAACTACAAGATGTTCGACTCGAACACGGGCGAGTACTTCGCCGTCAAGGGCGTGGACTACTACCCGCGCCCCAACTCGGGCGAGCTCGACATCAACAACTACGACTTCTTCTCGGACGACAACAGCTCCATCTGGAAGGATGACATCGCGTATCTGTCTGAGGCGGGCGCCAACGCTGTGCGTCTTTACGCGGTGGATCCGTCCAAGTCTCACGACGACTTCATGTGCGAGCTGCGCAAGTACGGCATGTACGCGCTCGTGGATCTGGGCGCCAGTTGCGAGAACTGCTCCATCACGGTGGACGAGTATCCGGCGTGTTACCCGGGCACGCTCAAAACCCGTGGCCAGCAGATCATCACTGAGTTTGCTCAGTACGACAACACTCTGGGCTTCAGCGCCGGTAACGAGATCAACAATTTGGTCACCGATGCCAGCACCAACGCCCCGTGCCAGAAGAAATTCATCCGTGACATGCGCGCCTTCATCGGTGGTTGCTCGTCTACCATGCGTAGTATCCCTGTGGGCGTCGTCATGGCCGACCCGGACACCACGAACAACAACCGTCAGCTAAACGCCGAGTACTACAACTGCCGTACGGACTCAAGCGACAAGTACGAGAACGCCGAATGGTACGGCCTCAACACGTACCAGTACTGTGACGGCGACGTGACGGAGCTGGCCGACGCCGATGGGTTCTCGCAGCTGCTGACGGACTTTGCTAACTACAGCATGTCCATCCCAGTCATGCTGACAGAGTACGGGTGTGTGAACCCGAGTTTCCCCACGCTCGGCGAGTACGAGGCGCAGCGAACGTGGCTCCAGGCCGGTTGGTTGCTTGGTGACAGCTTCCGCGAGGTTTTCTCGGGCGGCTTCGTCTTCGAATACGCTACTGAGATGGCGAACTCGGACGGGTCTGGTTCGTCCGCGTCCGCGTACCCGTTCACGTCGTACGGCGCGCAGAACTACGGTCTGGGCTACTACTCGCCCGAGGACTGCGACTGGATCGACACCATGTGCTCGTACAACCCGATGCCCAACTTCTATAACCTCTCGACCCAGTACAACGATACGGACTTCTCGTCCGAGTCGTCTTACGATAAGTTCACTGCTGACTCGGACCGCACGAGCACCCCGGACTGTCCGTCGGGCTTCTCCGCTCTTTCGGATTCCACGTGGGAGTCCGACAGCGTTGAGGATGCGTCGTGCCCATCCGAGGTGCTCAACTACGAATGCTCGGGCCAGACGGCCAGTGACTGGACAAGTTACGAAGGAACCACCTCGAGCGCGGCTAGCGGTGGCACTGCCGAGAGCAGCGGCGACTCGTCGGACGCCTCCGCCTTGGGTATGTCGGTGGCTTCGGCTCTCCTGGTGGGATCTGCAATCGCCACTCTGTTGTAGACGGAAGACGGAAGGTAAACAGCGGGCACTGGCAAGGAGTAGCTGGTATAGACCCCAGACAATACACAGCTGCAACGAGATTGTATTCTACGTGCATTTTATCATTTCTTGTTACAAGAATTTTGTATAATACGTTGGTTGCGGTACATGTACATGTAGCGTTTGCAGAGTGTTGTTCATTCGTGAGTAACGTCTCGTTGTCTTTCTCTTGGTTGCACTTGACCTGCTTTATCAGCGTAAGAAACGTGCCCCCAGATTGCTTTTGCCACAGCTCGGCCGATGGAATCTGCCTGCATTTCAGTGCGATGGTTGGCGATGAAGGCCGCAGTCGAGTGCCATCGACCATCACGGCACGACACGCAGGTAAATAAATGTAAGTAACTTACCAATCTTTCCACACGTAAACTTCGGATCAAAAAAAGAGAGTTGTCCGGTGTAAAGTGTCCCAGTCACTCTGTGAAAAATCTCAGAACCTTACAACAGATAAGGCTACAGTGACAACATGGGGCAGTTCAAACTCGATCAGAGCCAGAATTTGTCTTCCTTGACAACTGGATTTGCCTATGCTTGTACCCATTGTCGAACACCTGACTCTCTCTCTCTCGACCTCAAGTTCATTCCTCAATTCGCGCAGTACCAGTAGCTTAACCGACCCGAGGCGAATACCATGCTTCGCCTTGCCATCGTCGCACTGGCAATTGCCGCCTTGGCACCAGCAGCCCAATGCTACACGAACCCTGTGACCGTCAAAGGGTACAAGATGTTCGACGCCAAGACGGGCGACGCCTTCGCGGTCAAAGGAATCGACTACTACCCGCGCCCGAACGCGGGCGACCTGAACGCCAACAACCTCGACTTCTTCACGGACGACAACGAGGACATTTGGCGCCCGGACATCGAGTACCTTGCAGCGGCCGGCGCCAATGCCGTCCGACTGTACGCCGTGGACCCGTCCAAGTCCCACGACCTCTTCATGTGCGCACTACGCGCCAAAGGCATGTACGCGCTCGTGGACCTCGGTGCCAGCTGCGAGAACTGCTCCATTACGATCGACGAGTACCCGACGTGTTACCCCAGTGCGCTGAAAACTCGCGGTGAACAGATCATTTCCGAGTTCGCACAGTACGACAATGTCCTGGCGTTTAGTGCTGGTAATGAAGTGAACAATATCGTTGACGACGCGTGGACGAATGCTCCGTGCCAGAAGAAGTTCATTCGCGATATGCGAGCGTTCCTTGGACAATGCTCGAGTTTCCGTGATATTCCCGTGGGGGTCGTTATGGCGGACCCTGACACCACAAACAACAACCGAGAGGTGAATTCCAAGTACTATAACTGCAGAACGGACTCGAGTGACGAGTATGAGAATGCTGAATGGTATGGACTCAATACGTATCAGTACTGTGACGCGACCATTACGGAATTGGCGTCTTCGGGAGGCTTTGAGAAACTCTTGACAGACTTTTCGGCCTATGATCTGACGATTCCCGTTCTATTGACGGAGTTCGGATGTGTAAACCCGAGCTTCCCGACTGTAGACGGATATGAAGCTCAACGCACCTGGCTGCAGGCTGGTTGGATGTTCGACTCGACCTTCCGTGACGTGTTTGCAGGAGGTTTCGCCTTTGAGTACTCGACCGAGAACGCCAATGCTAAGGATGAGTCGCCCTACCCATTTACGAGCTTCGGGGCACAGAACTACGGCCTCGGCTACTTCTCGCCTGAAGACTGCGACCACGAGTCGGTGCCGTGCGTCTACAACCCGATGCCGAACTTCGACAACCTGGCAGAGCAATACAATGCGACGGATGTATCGGGCGAGAGCAACCAAGATAGCTTCACCCCTGATCGGACCACGTTACCATCGTGTCCGGATGGCTTTGCTGCACTGTCTGATGTCACGTGGGAGGCGGACAGTGTTGACAGTTTGACTTGTCCGTCCAAAGCGCAGCAGTACGAGTGCCCGGACCAGGAACCAAGTGGAGACTGGGCCAGCGACGCTGGTTCAAGCTCGACGACGTCCTCTTCCTCGACGACTTCGGAGAACGCGGAGGCAACTGGGAGCTCCTCCACAGCAAAATCGGGGACGGGCACTACGGACGGTGGCAATACCAGCTCTACGTCTTCAGCTTTGACCCGTTCCATTGTGATGGCTGTGGTGGTTGCAGCTCTTGCGGGAATTCTGGTCTAAGAAGTTGGGAAAATATATTAGAGCCAATACTATCCGTACTGTGTCGCATTGTTCGTATTCCATGTTTTCCACTGCAAAGAGCTTCACGACAAAGTGTAACTCCAACTCAAGCCGCATCATCGCAGAAACACACCAAAAACAGCCAAATGAAGGTGCTTTTGATTTAGGTTGTGCGAAAATACACTCTGTACCATGCAGAATCAAAACGCGATCGAGTAAATTTGCCATGAAACCATTCACCGTCGCTAGTTTTTCAATGGTCAGTCTTTAAAAGCGTTCCGATCAGCCACCAGCCCACAAGAATGAAGCTATCCGTGGCTGTTGCAGCCCTGTTGACTCTTGCAACTTCCAGCGTAAATGGCTACACGAACCCGGTTACGATCAAGGGCTACAAAATGTTTGATGCCAAGACCGGCGACGCTTTCGCCGTGAAAGGCATCGACTATTACCCTCGCCCCAACGCTGGGAAGCTGAACGAAAACAACGTCGATTTGTTCACGGATGACATGTACGATGTTTGGAACGACGACATCGATTTCCTAGCTGCAACTGGAGCCAATGCAGTTCGGCTGTATGCGGTGGATCCGTCCAAGTCGCACGACAAGTTCATGTGTGCTCTTCGCGCGAAGGGGATGTACGCGCTCATTGATCTTGCTGCTAGGTAAGGTAGATAGATACCTGCAATTGGCTACTTGTATGTAAAATATCTGAATTTTGGACTGTAGCTGCGAGAACTGCGCCATTACCAAGGATCCGTATCCTGCCTGCTACTCCACTACTCTCCGATCTCGCGGTGAGATGATTATTCTTGCATTTGCCAAGTATGACAATGTGCTGGTACGTTCACACACTTTTATTATAGTTTATCAGTTTTTAGTAACGTTATTTTCTTCTCGAACAGGGTTTTAGTGCCGGAAATGAAGTGAATCATGTCGTGGAAGGAGACGCGTCCGTCAACGCGCCTTGCCAGAAGAAATTCGTCCGTGACATGCGCTCGTTCATTGCCGAATGCCCAAGTCTCCGCAAGATTCCGGTCGGTGTCGTCACTTCCGATCGAGATACGAGGAACAACAACCGCGAAGTGAATGCGAAATACTACAACTGCCGTACAGATGCTTCGGATCAATACGAAAACGTCGAGTGGTACGGAATCAACGCGTACCAGTACTGCAACAACGATGTAACGACACTGAAGGCTGCAGACGGCTTCAACAAGCTCCAAACGGACTTCCTGTCGTTCGGAATGAACGTCCCTGTCATGCTGACCGAGTACGGATGTCTGGACCGAAGTTTCCCGAAAGTGGGAGACTACGAGGCCCAACGCACGTGGCGCCAGGCCGGTTGGCTCTATTCGTCCGACTTCCGCAAGGTCTTCTCAGGAGGGTTTGCCTTTGAGTATTCGACTGAGATCGTCAATGCAAAAACCACGTATCCCTTTACAAGTTTCGATACGGGAAACTTCGGTCTTGGATACTTAAAACCCGAAACGTGCGATCACATCAAGGTCAAGTGCGAATACGTGCCGATGCCCAACTACTACAACCTCTCGACACAGTTCAAGGCTGTCAATATCACTGGGGAGGCCAAAATGAGCTCTTTTAGCCCAGATCGAACCGTATTTCCCGACTGCCCTGAAGGTTTCCCTAAGCTGTCGGCCATCACATGGACCACTGACGCTGTCGAAAGCGAGTTTGACTGCCCCAAGGCGCTACAGACCCACACCTGCGAAGGTCAAGCGTCAAGTGGAGTATGGGCTAGCGGTTCCGGATCGGGTACCTACAGCACTCCTGACTCCAGCAGCAGCGGCTCAAAGGTAGCCACGACATCTTCCCAGACCGGAGCAAGTTCTCAAATGGCTCTGACTACAGCAGTGACTATCACTCTACTATCGACACTGTTTGTTTTCTTCTAAAGTGTTGGAAGCTGGCAGGAAATTTAGATTGAATAGTCGATAAAAGGCTAATGTCTGAACTTGCAGTCCAGGTTTTCAGTACAAGTGACGTGGCTTTAACTGCTCAACAGTGCTAAAGTCTGCTGGACGATTGAATTGCGTCTCGAAAGCAGCACATCATCTTCTCAATGGCCCAGTCTGGGGTTTCAGGCGTGACTGGAAGGTAGACCAAGCTGTACAGTAGGAAATGAAATGAGTTTTTGCAGCATATTAGTCGTAGTTTTACACGACGAACCTGGTCATGATGTGCTTCGCGTGAACAGGATCGTGGTCTTGCCCAATAGGACTACAACAATCAAAACCATCAAGACTTCAACTTCCATTGAAAAACAAAGTTACTTTTCACCGTACCTTGGAACGTAGGCCAGCTGTGTAGCGCCAGAGGTTACATCAAAACCCTGTAAGGCAAAACCAATCCAGTTAGGTATTCGAGAGCGCTTCAGACGCTAGGATATATCGTATCGTACGTGTTTGTTCATGTAGCTGACGACATCTTTCGGGGACGGCACACAAACAGGGAACAACCAGTAATAATGCTTCTCAGCATGGTTGCCCGGAATCTACAGCAACTCAAAAGCATTAGCCCACCACCAACAAAAACCGTCTATTAGGGTCAGGAGTCAGTATTACCGATACATTGGGTAGATCCTTGATGGCATTAACCAGTTGCTCGCTCTTTGACCTGCATTTTCACGATAGTAAAGTAAGTACTGTACATGCATTGTACAATATCTGACCTTCAGGAGCACACTTACTTTCTAAGGAGAACGTATTGCTCGTCCATACACGAAAGACGGCGATGCATAAGCCCCAACAGAGCCATCGACGGACGATACTGGATCAGAGACACCAGTTCTCCACCACTAAAGCCGCGGATAGCCGACGTGATCACCTTATCGTGGTCCGCTAGAGAACAAAATACCATTCAGCACCCGTAACTTCGCAAATCAAAGTAAAGCCGAACGCAAAAAATACCTCCAACGGCGCGACACGCATGGAGGAACAGTCCGTAGATTGCCGGTGTTGAAATCCCGTGAAGCACGCCGTATTTCACCAGTCGCTTGAAGAAGAACAAGTTCGTACGGCACGGGTATCTACCAAGTACAGGAGCAAACAGAATCAGTTTATGAGCCTCAAAAAGAAGCAAAACTCAGCTTCACCGACCTCTTTTCGCGACGACGCATCTCGTCCAGCACCGCTGAGTTCTTCACGTGGAGAATAGCTCCACCAAAGGACGTGGCCGTCTTGATCGTGCCGAAGCTGAACATTGACACATCTGCGCGGTTCTCGCCCGTGTACTGCATGCCCATAAACGCCTGTGCGCAGTCCTCCACAATCAGCAGATTCTTACTGCGTGCCACCTCCAGCACTTCATCCAGAGCGAACCGCGAGCCAAAAATGTGCGCAATCAGCAGCATTTTCGTTTTCTACAATAAAAAATGACCCAATAAGCTTCAAATTTCCACTACAACCAGCCAAGACTCTTCCAAACCTCCGTGACGGATTTTTTCAGCTGTTCAACATCCACCGCCAGCGTTTCCGGGTCCAGATCCACCGGAACGGGTACAAGTCCATGGTATTTGAGTACGTAAATCATGTCGGGGATGGTAATAGCGCTGCATAGAACCTCACTGCCCACCGGCAGCTTCAGAGTCTGCAACAGCAGATCGAAACCCGTCCTATTTAGCAGCAGGAGCTACAAATTAGCCTTGAAGATTTCCAGAAAATACCAATTGAAGTAGCATTTAGTCACCGAATAGAGAGCGTGACCATCGCGTGGCCGCTGGGATCCCACAGGCCCTCGATCTTCTGCTCAAACTCCTGGCGCTGGTGCTCCCTCAGCTGCAGACACGCCGCTAGGCCTGCGCCAATGTCCCGATACGTCACGTCCAGCTTCTTCCGAGGGAAAATGGCCCATGGCGCAGACGCAGACAGCGGTTCCAGTTGGCCTGAGGGGGAGAGAGGTGTAAGGAGGGAGTAAGAGGGTGGAGAGGCAAGTGGAGACGCACCGAAAGGCTTCAGTTGCGCTGGAGAACTCATGTCGCTCGTCGACGAATGTGAACTGACTGTGACATTAGAGATATCGTCTATTTAACATTTAACAGATACTGTAACAGATAAGAATCGTCAGATTGAAGTGATTTAGCAATGCTGTTTATTTTAAAATAGTCTTTTGTGCACAACTAAAATATTTGCCCGAAAAATGTCGTTTTATACGACTATTTCGACCATCGAAAGATACTTTACGGGACACGAAGAGGTGCCGACAGGATCGACAAATGCTCATAGCCTCTTCCTTCTTCGATCCGTGATGAAGCGAGGTACAGCCACACCAGATGAGGCTTTAAGTGAGTCCGACTCGACGTGTTACGTGTCCCTTAGCGACCACATCCAGCGCACCCGCACCACGAGCCAAGACGAAGGTCTCCTGCTCTCCAGTATCCTCCCAGAGCAATACTCTGGCTCCGTCTGGAGTCTCGAGTCGCTGGCAATCCCTATGACGTACATTAGTACGGGCCTTATGTATTCCTTTCCTCAAGCCAACATCGAGTACTTCCCGAGGACTTTAGGCGCCTCCGACGCTCAGTTAAGTACGGTCGCAGTGGTTCGTGCACTTCCCTGGACCTTCAAAGTTCTCTTTGGGCTGCTGCCGGACGTGTTCCCCATCCATGGCCAACGGTTCACGCCGTATTTGTTCGTTGGGTGCGTTACAGCCTCGTTTTTCCACTTGCTGCTGTCGATTTACAGCGGTTCGAACTCTTTGACCATCGTCTCCTTCACTCTTTTGCTTCTTGGAGCTACAGTTGGAGTGGTGATGGCGGATGTGATGGCAGACGCCTTGGTGGCTCATCGGGTGTTGCAAATCCGGCTGAAATCGCCCAAGAAGCAGTCGAAATTGCAGGAGGGAGAGCTGGGAACGAAGAACCAACCAGAGGGATCCCATTTGCAGACGACAGTGTATCTCTGTCGCTTTGCTAGTGAAATGGTGGGCTACTGGCTAGGTGCAGTGCTGAGCAACAAGCCGCAGTGGGGGTGGGGAGCTTCAATGGGCCAGCAATTCGCTTTCCTCGCTTTCGTACCAATGATTTCGGTGCTTCCAGCGCTTAAATACTTCTATGAACCGGAAGAGAAGAGCCCGATGGAATGGGAAGATCAAGTGAAAGGGATTTGGCTCATGCTGCAGCGGCGCGCTACATGGCAGCCAGTGTGTTTTCTGGTCTTAACGAATGCGTTTCTGGTGCAGAATGCGGCGTGGGGGAATTTCCTTAAGGTGGCTTATGACTTTGACGCCTTTCAGTACGGAGCGCTGAGTGGAATCGGAGCTTCCGTCACTTTCGGCTCGATTGTTGTGTACCGGACGCATATTCTACCGTTTTTCGAAGCGCCATGGCATGACGTTTACTTCGTAACGGGGCTAGTTTTTGCCTTTTTTTCGCTCCTGAATGTGTTGCTTGTGTTACAAGTGAACGAAGCTTTCGGGATCCCTCCGTTTTGGTTCGCAATGGGAGACGCAGCTGGTGAATCGTTCGCGCGTGGCTTCCAGTACCTGCCAGTGGCTCAAATGTTCGTCGCAGTGTGCCCAGATCAGCAGGAAGGTGTGGCGTTTGCTCTGCTCACGAGTGTGACCAACCTCGCGCAGGCTTTTTCCAGTACAATTTCCAATATGCTGCTTCATATCTGGCCAGTGGAGCTAAGTGATCTTCAAAAGATACCCCACGACTACAGTGGAGTCTGGAAGCTCTCGGTACTTTCGAGTATCATCCCTTTGATACCAGTGGTATTCCTTACCACTCGGATGTTACCGAAAGGACCTCGACAACTCGAAGAGATGAAGCATCAACTCTCCCCGATTGGCGCTCTCGTTGTCGTCGGTCTCTATGGATTCGGCTTCCTGTGGGTGATTGTGTTGACGATGTTGGCAATTTTTGCGCCATGTCATGTGTTAGTTGGCGGCCATGGTTGTTATTGAGCTTCAATAGATTCGTTTGTCCCTACTGAGAGAATAATTTTGTTTTGTGTTGAATTCCATTCCTGATGCTGATTTGACTGTCGCGAAACTCGTCGCGTCCGATCCCGCCCTCATTTTCACCACAACCACGTACGTCTTTTGCAGTTGTTCGTACGCGACACCTTGAAAGCCGACCCTAATTGATTCTGCATACTTGTAAATCTCTAGATGCTTTGTCCACGCCAATCTTCGGTCGCAACTTGCTCAAAGCATATCCATTAGAGTCCACGACTCAGTATCCGAATTGTGGGTTTAATCTGTGGGGTCTGAGACGTAGTGGCTTCGAAGTCGATCCACTTGGTCCTTGGTTTGGCCACTACCGTAGTTATACCCAACTCCATGACTCCATCCTTAACCACTGAACTGCAGTCGCGGATCGCTCGCTTTATAAGGACTTCACGTTTCCTACAGAACACAGTCGGGCTTCCACCACTGTAGAAGTACGGTTCCTAGTTTGGGATAGTCGACTGTCGAAGCGCCGAAGACCTTGGGTTTGCGAAACTCAGTCTTGGTCACCCAGTCAGTTCGATTCGCATACTCCAAGCATGTCACACACCTGCAAAATCATAGATAACGTGTGCACTGCCATCGTGTTTGGCATCGTACTGGCACGCCGTTGTCTTTCTTCTCGATACAGGCAAGGTAGAACATTACAAGCATAAAAAAGCAGGATTTTCCGACGCCTGGCGAGCCCGCCAGAACAACGCTATCGTTCTTGAGGCTCAGGAGCCCCCCAGTACACACCTTTTCAGTCAGAGCGTAATATTTATTCGGAAACTCGCCATACTCTGTCCAAAATTCGTGCAAGCCGGGAGTCATGACGATCAGATTGCCACTTGCTTTCGTACGTCATTTGAAACTCTCCTTCGCCCACAGACAATTCCACAAAAATCACCAGTTTTTTAGCTCCGACTTCCGTTCTTCAGCAATAACCTTCCAGGCTGATTCTGGAACGGAGGCGGGTGATATACATTACTAGGTCGTTCGCTAGACCGTGGGAGGTGGTTTTCTACCGGTGAGAGATGATTTCACTAACCCAATCAGTTTTCCCAATTGCTCTTTGTGTCGTGTAGAAGCTTCAGACTCACCACTTTCTCTCTGCTCGAGTTGGTTTTCTTCCGACGATAACAACCGCGATGCCTTCACGAGTTTGTGGAAATGATGATAGGATTCGGCAGTAGCGAGTCCCACAAATGAGCTTAGCCTGCTGTGTCGAGGGCCTCTCTTATCGATGTCCCAGTCAAAGCCCATGAGTTGTAAACCGTACAACTGTGTGAGAGCCGTATAGATTGCCTGATGTGTTCCTGGCCACGCTTCAAATGACAGTTGCAACATATTTCCAAGTTGGGGTGAAGATCGTAAACCTTGGAGCCACGAGTAACACAATAATTCACTTGCATTCGGTCGTTTTGCCGGATCAAAAGTAAGCACGGAATAAAGCAGCGCACGAGCATCTGACGAGAGTGTTGATGGTATCCGAAGCTGCTGGGCACCGCTCCGAAGCTTTTGATAAAGCTGGTGGAAACTAGCACCCTGGAATGGGAATTTACCGCATAACATCACGTAAAGCAACACCCCCAGGCTCCAAATATCCACTGGTTTTCCGTCATATCGGTCGCTTGTAACCACCTCCGGAGCCATATAAGCGGGTGTTCCACAGAAGTTTTTCTTTTTCGCTCGCTTGGTGCAGTCCATAGTTTGCGGCTCAATTTCCTCCAAGTCACTGAATCCAAAATCAATTATTGTAACGTGGCTCGAATCTTCGTTGAGTAAAATATTTTCAAGTTTCAAGTCGCGGTGAATCACGTTTTGGCTGTGAAGAGCTTCCACCGCCTCTACGAGTTGTAGAAATATCCGTCTGGCTCGAGGTTCTGTTAGTCGTTGGCCGGATGTGCGTTGCAACACCTCACACAAACTGGTGCCTTGAACGAGTTCTGTGACAACATGCACTCGTGTTGGCGTTTCGAAGCTTTCTACGAACCGCATTACGCTCGGATGTGCTCGTAACCGCGATAGAACATTGATTTCTTGACGGACACGACGCCACTCAAGTGCATCTCCACCCGAATCACCAATAAAT
The DNA here is from genome assembly GCA_001314345.1 of Phytophthora multivora. Taxonomy (NCBI): domain Eukaryota; phylum Oomycota; class Peronosporomycetes; order Peronosporales; family Peronosporaceae; genus Phytophthora; species Phytophthora multivora. The sequence goes on along the minus strand of LGSM01000126.1, from coordinate 76,538 downwards.
TCCTTATCTACAGGCAAGCACGACTTGGCTGCGTGCAAACGGGAGTAGCTTTTAATTGCTACAGGTGTCCCACTGAGCCGATGAGTAGCTACACGAACACAGCCAAATGTACCACGACCAATTTCGCTTCCCATGGAGTACCAACTGGACACGTCGTCGACTTGGTTCGATATACCGTTCGATAGACCAGATTCAGATAGATTTTTAGTTCTTGAGGCCGTAATGTCGCGCGTCAAAGCTTGTGTCAATTCGGACTTGGTTTGGGCATCTGTAGAGTCTGCCGTTTGACGCATTTTGTCTACGAAATCTTGTACAGCTTGCTCTGCTGCTTGAAGTTGCTCCATTGAAAGGGTAGGTATTCGGTCAGGTGGCTCAGCTAACGCCTTATTGCGCTGATGAACCCGATCGTAGACGTTCTCAAGTTGATCCACGTTCATATTGTCGCTACAGACTTTTGTAACACGAAGTTGGCGCCGGGGCGTGCAGATCGCAGAGTTCTTCCTTGCATCTTTCAACGCACTGTCCAAACGACTTAGCCGCCGAGTCCGACTTGTCGAGGATCCGTCAAACGCTCGTTCACCACTTCGGGGCTTCACAGGTGCTGAGGAATTTCGCTCCGATATCCGTCGTGGTGCTACAATTCTGTCCATCGAACGGAGCACAGCGTTGGTAGCGCGTTCCTGTTGAGTATTTTCGGGTATCTCCTTAAAAAATGTGAAACCATTTTTTTCGTTTTCAATCCTCATTCTCAACGTTGAACCATGGAAACCCCCAACGGTATCGCAGGAGCTCAGAATCCTAGCTAGATCGTTTGCGAGATCATTTCGCGACGGTGTTTTCTCCAAAGCAGAGGGAGGGGGGAATGGCAAGCGACACATCACCAACAAAAGCTGCGGCTGCTGTGCGCCAAGCGCTTGGAGGGATCGGACTCCCACCGACAAGGAAACCAACCTCTTCAATATTGACGACAGTACGTACACTGTCACGAAGAAATCAGAGCGACCCGACAGTGAAGTCTCGGCCTACTTTTTCTCCTGGCTCATATGGCCGGCCGTGGAAAACGGCGCTCGGAAACCAGCTTCAACATCAGCATGTCAAGAATGAAAATCATCCCATAGCAGACAAGAAGCAGGAAGACACGAAAGCAGCACAGCCGCAGATTGCGATTACCATCCAGGACCCAATTGAGACTGACGAGCGCCATCGGAATCCATTTCGTTTTCTCCGCGCCAACGAAGTTATCCAGAAACATTTACAGCAACAAAGCCAACTCGATCAGAATCTTCAGCAACAGTGCAAGCACGAAGGTCAAGAATCCCCCAAACAGTCTATAAGCGATCAAGTGGCAGCCAACACTTCAAACCCAACCCAACCGCAAGGGTTGCCAACCTCTGAACCTCCAGTTTTTCCACTACTTCGTCGAAAGCAAGCACACCATCGGCACCAATCGTTGCCTCCACCTTTGCATCAGCGTATCAAGTCCGGTATCGCTGCGATTTCAACGCCACCCAAGCAACCACAAACTTTGTTTTTCCAAACAGTTGAAGAAGATCGCGACTCGACTGTTGAAAGTTGTTCGGTTGCGGAACCTTCCGTCATCTCCTCTACGTTCGCAACTGAAGCAGACACCAGCAACGCAACTGAAGAGTCCACAGAGAAGTCCCCGGAACGCACTCTTCATCCCGAGTTTAACCGAAGACCCAGTGACGAGCGAAGCGGAGATGACAGCAGTTCCCGAGATACTGGAGTTCCTGAACGTATTGGCAAACTTTCGCGTCAGGAAGATGAATTTGACTTCGCCATTCTACTGAAGTCTTCAAAGTACGAGGAGCACGTCGATTTACCTGAAACTACAGCGAGGTCAACGGCTACTCTCAGGCCGATTACAAAGGTTGACTCCACTAGTGACCGGGCAGTGATTATCAATAGGATCCGACGCACCGGTCTCCACGTCAAACGCTTGCTATCGTTGGATGGGAAACAATCTTTACTCAAGGTTCGCGCTCCCCAACGCGTGCTGGAACTAGGAGCAGAACGACTTCGGCTTCGAAAACAGCGGCGTTTTGATCAGGTCTGGATGGTTTTCTCGTGTGAACTGCGATCTAGCTTCGCAGACTTTGATCCAAGTCGGAAATGTATCAACTTCCTCGATAGTGAGAAGCAGAGCATTGTCCACGCATTGTTGACCGCTTCAGAGACGGATGGTGGAGCTGGACTTAATGAATCCTGTCCGGTTGCTGCCAGACATGTAGTGCAGATGTATCCGCTGCATAAACAGGATCTAGCATTGTTAAAGACTCGCTGGGTGACATTTTGGCGGGCATCACTTCTTTCAAGTAAGCACCAACACGCACCAACTCCGAACTCAAAGACGAAATGCCTCTTCTTCCGAAGTATCTTGCAACAACCGCTGGATGATGTCGCTCAGTACTTTGGTGAGCGCGTCGCTTTTTACTTTGCATGGATGGAGATGTACACCCGCTGGCTCGTAGTTCCATCAGTAGCAGGCGTTATATTGTTTGGGTTGCAAGTTCACAGTCACCATCTTGATCACCCGGCAGCTCCTGTGTACGCTCTGTTCATGGCCTTGTGGACATCCGCTTTTATAATTGCATGGCGTCGACGAGCAGCAGCTTTGGCTTATCACTGGGGTACGTGGGGATATGAAGATGAGGAAGTCACCCGTCCAGAATTTTATGGTGATGATACCAGCAAGCCTCATGGCGAGGAGACTGAACAGCCAGCTGAGAGACACTATGCGCTCTGGAAGCGGGTGCTCAAGTACAGTGCCACTTTCCCTTGTGTAGCTGGGAGTATTATCGCTGTAGTAGCCGCTGCATATTTTGCATTCTCAACACGAGATCGGTTGGAAGCGAAGTCCCTGGAAACTAAGCATGACGCTGCGGTGATTGCCGAGAAGGTTAAGACATCGGGGACGATTACCTTGGAAGACCTACAGGCATTGGCTCACCTTGGCGTGCGGTGGGATTTCTGGGTCTACCTTCTCCTCACTCCCATTCTCTATGGTCTTTTGATCCCCGTACTCGATGCTGCATTCACTCGAGCAGCGCGATCACTAAACAATTGGGAGAACCACCGTACTGAGTCCAGGTACCAGAGCCACCTCATTCTGAAAGTTTTCTCCTTTCGCTTCGTCCACGTGTTCGCTTCCTTGTACTATTACGCCTTTGCGCGGCAAGCCGAGGCGCCTAGTGATGGAGAGCCAAAGTCCGATGGGATGGTCCGAGTCGCGATCCAGCTAGCCTCTTTCATGGTAACTGGGCAGCTTTGGAAAAACGTCATGGAGACTCTCTACCCGTTCATTCGTCGCCGACTGGATGATCGAGCGAAGAAGCGAGCCAGCAACGAACAGTTCAACCAGTCCACCGTTTTCAACGGCATCAATGCCGTCTCTGGTCCTCGAGGGCCGAATCACCACCGTGGTAATGCCGCGACGTCCACGAAGCTGGCGCCCGAGGCGATGATGAGCAGCAATGCCGTGATCCATGAACAATGCGTCCGTTTAGAACAAGCCTCCGATCGCGCGTGGGAAGAGGCTGGGTTGAAGCAATACGACACGTTTGAGGACTACACAGAGATGCTGGTTCAGTTTGGCTACGTGTCGTTCTTCTCTCTGGCCTTCCCATTGGCTCCTCTGCTCGCTCTGCTCAACAACCTCCTTGAGTTACGTACCGATGCCTTCAAGTTGTGCCACACAAGACAGCGCCCACTTGCTCACAAGGCCAGTGGCATCGGCGTCTGGCTGCATGTGTTGCAGATAATGAGCGTGCTGGCTGTGCTGACCAATTGTTTCCATCTGGCCTACTCCACTTCACTTTTAAAGCGTGCAATTCCGTCCGTCACAGCGACTGAGAAAGTTTGGATCGTGTTCGGCATTGAGCATTTGCTGCTGCTGCTCAAGGTCTGGCTGGCCTGTGCTGTGCCTTCCGTACCTAGAGAAGTCTCCGAGAGTCTCCGGAGAGAGCGAGAGCTGGCCAAACACGACAGCGCACGCGCGATGGCCGCTCGGATGTTGGCCGTGGTCGGAGCCAGCGAAAGCGCCGACTTAAAGCTGGGATCAGTGCGGAATCGGAGGACACCGGCCAGTGCTGTAGGTTGAAGTTATACCATCATTCTCACTTTTTTCTTTACAAGAACACCTTCATGTATACTATACCGTATGCTATACGGTAAATTGAGGCTGCCTGCGATTGAGGGAAAGTTCCTCATTTGTATTTCAACCAATCAAAATTGGTCCGCGTGGCTTTGGCTCTTGGGGGGCGGAATTCGGAGCGCATTCCACACCCAAAGAGTCGAGGCAAAGCTCGCGGCTACATACAAACTCCTAGTGAACTAGCTATCATGTCGGACGCCGCCGCCCCCGCCCAGGACGTGCCCAAGCAGGAGGAGGATGCGCGCAAGGTGAACCTTGTGTCCATGGACGGAGACAGCTTCGAGGTGTCGCGCAGTGTTGCCGCCATGAGCGAGCTGGTCAAAACTCTTATCTCCGGTGCGTGAACATCAACCCATGTTGTTCCTGCGCAGTTAAATTTAATGAGCTCTCTGCTGTGTTTTAGATGACGCTGATGACGAGGAGGTACAGGAGATCCCGCTGCCCAACGTCAAAAGCCCCGTGCTGTCCAAGGTGATCGAGTTCTGCAGCCACCACCACAACAACCCCATGCGCGAGATCGAGAAGGTTGGTACACCTCGTCTAGGGAAGGACTTATTGAGGTATTTTTCTAAGGTTATTACGTATTGCTACAGCCTCTGAAGAGCGCGGACATGCATGATGTGGTGTCCGACTGGGACGCCAACTTTGTGGACATCGAGCAGGAGATTCTGTTCGAGCTCATCCTTGCCGCCAACTACATGGACATCAAGAGTCTGTTGGACTTGGCCTGCGCTAAGGTGGCCAGCATGATTAAGGGCAAGACCCCCCAGGAGATCCGCGAGACGTTCAACATTGTCAACGACTTCACGCCTGAGGAGGAGGCACAGATCCGTGAGGAGAACAAATGGTGCGAAGAGGCTTAAGCTTAACGAAGAAACCGGAGCACCTCGAGGTTCTGGCTATGGAGTGCAGCAGAGCCACGTCTGTCCGTTTGACGACGACGGCAGGAAGGCATCAGACTCGAAGAAAAGAAGAATTAACTGAACAGCCCTATGGTGTGATGCTCCGTAGCGAGTATCTGCTGAAGACGAGGAAGGAGCTCAGAGCTCAACATGATTTGAGTTTTTCAGCAGACGGAATAGAATTCTCTCGCGTTTATTTTTTTAAGATGCTCCGAGGCAACGCTTCGCTTTGATCGAAGTACAAGTACTAGTGTCATTCACATTGGGATTGTCCTTGGACGACAGGAATTCGTCTATCGTTCTACTGTTGCATTTATCTACTGAAGGTTGGCTTTGAGATATGTTTAATCCGTAATTGCGCGGCCTCTTTGGGGGAAACAAGGCCGCAAACTCAACGGGATCGCTCGCTGGTATAAACGGTTACTTTTGCAGTCACTTGTAAGACCTGGCAGCATGAGAAGGCTATGCCAAGTCTGTCGCAAATAGGACTGCGATTCGGGGCTTCTTATACACAAAAAATCAAAGCTTCACGAGCACTAAGCCGATTGTCGAATGACACTTTACATTAACGAGCCGTTTGCACAGCCTTTTGCAGCCAGTCATTGTCGAGCCAAAACCGGTACAATGAAAATCCCGGTAATGTTACCGGTAGGTTACTTCAACCAGACGCAACAATGTAAACCATGGTCTTGCACGTATATCGCGTCCTAAGCACGTCGTATCAAGTCGTGAACCAGTGTTCATACTTTCTTATCGTCCCTTATCGCATCTGAGTAAAGCTGGAGCTGCTGAACGCTGTAGGTTGGCCGAATCCACCAGATCCAGTAGCGCCTCCGAAGCCAGAGCCGAAGCCTCCGGTATTAGTAGCAGCACCGAAGCCACCGGTCTGTTGCGCGGCCCCACCGAACGACGGGTTCTGAGAACCAAAAGAGCTGAATCCTGATCCAGGAGCTCCTCCGCTAGTAGTGGCAGGGGTAGCCGATCCAAATCCTCCACCCATTTGCGACGCCATTCCGAAACCAGAACCTGCAGCGCCACCGAAAGCGGGCTGTGCAGCACCTCCCAACGTCGAGGCAGACCCGAACGCAGGAGCAGCGCCCGCAGATCCTAATGCTGCGGGCGCACCGAAGTTACTCCCTCCACCAAACGTCGAAGTACTGGGGATACCGAAGCCTCCAGCTGCTGGTGTTGTGGGGGTCTTCTTTACATACTTCTGCTCCAACATTGCAAACAAATGGTCTTCACGACCCTTGTACTTCTCCAACGTCGCATCCACAGAGCTCAGCTTAGTGGGGTTGTGCTGCTGGTAGAACGTGGTCAGTTTTTCGCGGTAATTGACGCCACCAGCAGAAGCTCCAAAGCCGCCTGCCGCCACACCAAATGGAGTAGGTGCACCAAACGCTGGGGTCGTCGCTGCAGTTGACTGGAAACCACCACCGAATCCGCTTCCGCTACTGGAACCGAAGCCACTGGGGTTTTGGGTAGCAGTACCAAACGGAGATGGAGCAGGAGCACCAAAGGGGGATGCACTGGGGGCCGGTTTGGAAGCACCGAAGCCAACCGAGCTGGTGGACCCGAAAGCTGCACCAGTTGAAGAACTGGGAGCTGAGAACGCTCCAGCCTTGCCGAATGGACTAGCCGCAGCATTAGGCTTCGAAGGTTGCACAGCAGGGCTGCCTCCAGTCGTACCATTCAGCTTGTACTTTACAGCCAAATTCTGGAAAAGCTTCTCTTCGTTCCCCTTGTACTTTTGAAGCGTGGCGTCCACACTACTGAGCTTGTCCGGGTTGTGTTTTTGGTAGAATTCCACCAGCTTCTGACGGTAGTCTACCGCGGGCTGGCCAAACGCAGTATGTGACATGGTCGATGGTTGCGTTGTCGAAGAGCTCGAGCCGAACCCGCCAAATCCAGACGACGTGTTAGCGGCGGGGCCGAGACTGAACGCCGACGGGGAAGCCCCGAATGGACTAGGTTTGGTTGCTGTATCTTTAGGAGTTGTAGTTGACGTTCCGAATCCACCAAATAGGCTCTTTGCTGCTGTATTTGCAGGCGCGGGAGATTTCGAAGCTGCTACCACGGTCTCGGACTTCGGAGGAACTGGTCCTCCACTTAAATACTTCTTGATATCCTCTGGAGTTGAATCCGGAACGTACATTGTGAAGATTCGAGTGAACAGGTCTTCCTCTCTGCCCTTGTATGTCGTCAGAACCTTATCGAGCACACTTCCGGTCTTCGACGGGTTGTGCACCTTGTAGAAGTTCTCCAAAAGAGCTTTGTAGTCTTTCGTAACAGAAGTTGTCGAAGGCGGCTGTGCTGCGTTCTTTGACCCAAAGCTGAAGGCCGATGATGCTGCTGGGGGTTCCTTTCCTCCTAGAGAAAAAGCAGGGGCCGAGTCTCCGTCAGCCTTTCGCTTTGACTTCACTGGCGGAGAGTTAACTCCAAACCCACCAAATGAAGTAGTAGATGAGGTGGTCTTCTCCTTCGCAGGCCCTCCAAACGTACTTGCAGTCTCCTTCCCTGGTTTCGGCAAGCTGAAAACATTTGATTTCGATGAAGTCTCTGGGTTTGTTGAAGCTGATTTGTTCTCTGAAGCCGGGGCCCCTAGACTTGGTCTCTGAGAAGCCTTGCCTACTCCCACGCTGAGGAGTGTAGGCTGAGGCGTCTTGACAAGCTTGGTAGGCTCTTCCTTGGGCGCCATAGCCTCCGCTAGCGAAAACAATTTCGTCCCAGATTTCACGGGGGTATCCTTGAAAGAGACGGATCTTGATGACTGCTTCGCTGAGCTCATAGGGGAGGCAACGCTGAGCTGGGTCTTTGGCATCAGCTTGCTACAAGCTTTAACCCGAAGGGGCGAGTTTGAAGAGTTGGAGGGCGTCGGAGGTGCCAACTTTCGACGTGGAGTTGAGAATACATCACGAGGCGTAACAACACTATTGCAAAGAGACAAGAAGTTGCGACGCACATCTTGGCTACGCTGTTCAGTCTCCACAATCATCTGCACCATGTCAGCCTTGGTTGTCAGAGGATGAGCTTCAACTTCGACTCCAGAAATCCCGTTAACACCATTTGTTTCACGCAACTGGTCGCCTCGCAGACTCAACTTCTCCAAATAATCAGCCAATTTGCACGCGTTGTTGTACTGCATCTTCGAATTGTCGTAAGTCTGCTTCAACACACGGAACAAGTGCGCTGAAGACACTGCACTAGCTCCATCAACGCCGCTTTTGAAAGAAGAGAGGTGACTGTCGAGCTCAACACAGCTTTTTTCTACCTCAGCCAGTTTGTCTTTGAGCGATTCCCACGTTTCATTTGATCGCTGGTCAAGTGGCTGCTCTTCCAGAGTTCTCTTCAAAGCCTCATCTTTGAAGCTGCTCAAAATCTCACGACCGTATTCGAGCTGTTCGTGTACATCACCATCACTACCGATGACGAACAACACATCCTTCTCGATTTGATCCCGTGACTCATCCAAACTGTTAATCTCGTCACAGAGGCTCGAAATACGCGTACGAATCGTCTCCATTTGCGCTAGGAGCTTCTTCGAAAACTCACCATCCTTGGATGTGATGGTTTTCGATCTCGTGTTCACCCGCTCCAAAGACGTATGGAAGTCAATGATCAGTTTCCAAAGCTGACCTTCCATTCGCGAGGAAGGAATGCCCTTCATGGGGTCAGCGGGGGCTGCTGCTGGCTTTGGTTTAGCCATAGCCATAGTGGACGGAACAGAATTCGTAATAGGACGGCTGGCATCTCCAAAATTCAACGTACGCTTTGTTCGAGGTTGCTCATCAGAACTGTCACGTGTAGCAGTGCTTTCCAGCGTTGCAGATACACTGTCAAATGAAAAACTTGGTCGAGCCGATGTAGTCTTCGGTGCATCCTCCTTGGGAGCAGTAGCACTTGTTGATACAAACGAGAACGCACTCTTCGATTTCGCTGAAGGGACAACGCCAAAAGGAGACGATGACGTATCCGCTGGTTTATCTGTAGTTCCATTGCTGCCAAATCCATTTCCGATAAACGAATTTGTCTTCGTCGTCGTCGATACGGATGAATCTTGGTTTGATCCAAACAGACTCTTTCCAAACGAGCCAAAACTAGACGTAGAGGAAGGTGCCGTTTTGTTCATAGACTGGCCAAACACAGGAGGCTTCGGCTTCGATGTCGTGTCTGGAGGATATCCGCCGCTGGCAGCACCAAACGAGGGAGGCTTCGGCTTCGATGTCGTGTCTGGAGGATATCCACCACTGGCAGCACCAAACGAGGGAGGCTTCGGCTTCGATGTCGTGTCTGGAGGATATCCACCACTGGCAGCACCAAACGAGGGAGGCTTCGGCTTCGATGTCGTGTCTGGAGGATATCCGCCGCTGGCAGCACCAAACGAAGGAGGCTTCGGCTTCGATGTCGTGTCTGGAGGATATCCACCACTGGCAGCACCAAACGAGGGAGGCTTCGGCTTCGATGTCGTGTCTGGAGGGTATGCACTGCTATCAGCAGTTTTTGATGCAGCTGCTTCAAAGTTAAAGCCCGTCGAAGACGTCGAAGTAGTTGGGAAGGCAAAGCCTGTGCCAGAGGTAGAGCTACCGGGGAAGTTGAAACCAGTGGTGGCAGCTGCACCGCCAAATGAAAACCCGGTAGACTTCGTTGCAGCAACAGCATCGGAATCAGTTGATGGGGTTACACCGAAAGAAAATGACGACGTCTTCGACGCATCTCCCGAAGAAACAGGGAAAGAAAACCCACCCGAACCAATCGAGCCTGTAGATGTAGATGTAGCACCCGCCGTCGTCACTGGTGCAACTACCTTTGGTGCAGCAGGGTTCGGGGTCTCACAAGAGCTGCACTTAACTGCCTCACGATCATTGTTGATCATGCACATACCGCACTTCCAGCTTCCCTCCTTCGCCGTAAATTTCGAAAATGCTGCCGCGATTTCTTCCTTCGACTTCATCTCGGCGGGCTTTGCCTCTGACGGTGCTGGCGCATCGTCTTCTCCCTCCGAGTCGGAGTCATCAGTACCGAAAATCCAATTAACGTACCACGAAACGAAATCAGCCTCGTAAATCTTTCCATCCTTCTCTAGACTTGCCACAGTGCTCGCGTGTACGTCCTCATCGTATGTAGAACCCATCGCCTTGAACAGTTTCGGAAACAAATCCGAAGCGATATAATCGGTTCCGTCTGCCGCCATCGTGCGGAACGTAACTCTAGCGTTGTCTTCTTCTTCCTTTCGCTCTTCTTCTTCATCGCTCGACTCTCCATCAGACTCAGCGAACTCGTTCTCGGCATCCTGGCCGTACTCGTGCGAGATGGCGTTCTTAGAAGTTTCGACTACCTCGGCTTTAACCTCTGGAATTACATTTGAAGTAGCATCCGTTGCTCGATTCGCATTCTTTTCAAACGGCGACGGAATCTTAACGAAGTCAACTTCATTCACAGTAGTGTCAACGAACGAAAAGTTGACTAACAGCCCCTCGGTGTTTGCACACGAAATGATAGGAACAGGGGGATAAGCGTCCTCTTCCACGGGGACAGGTGTAGTCGAGTTCAAATTGAGAGCGAAGCCCATTGGGAAAGATTCCTCATCTTCAGCGTTCATGGGAAGCCGTGCTTGATACTTTTCCAGCGGCTTCCATAGTTGCCATTCACCACCATCAGGGTCTGAAACCAGCAACTCGATATCTGCACTTAGCGAGCAACTAATGAAGAACATTCTCCAGTCCGGTAAGAACACTGAAAAATATTGGTGTCGTCTGCCCTCCACATCAAAGAACGCGACAACCTCATCCAGCTCTACACATTCATCCTTGTCGAAAATGCAAGCCAGAGCGCTTGTTTCCTCGTTTTCTTCATCAAACTTCTGATATCCAGCCATAATTAATTCTTCCTCCGCCCAGTTGACGTGGTGTACTTCAAAACCCTGTTCAGTGCAGGACTCCGGTTGGGCAATTGATCGAACAAACTCGAGAGATTTCCGTGCGTAAACGGAGATTGAGCCATCAACCAGACCAACTGCAATCTGTTCTCCAGACGGAGACCAGGAAATCGATGCTGCGTCGGTCTGCGTGTCAATGGCATTTCTTCCCCCTTCGAGAGTACACACGATCACCTGCTTCTCGAGTGTCAAAACCGCCAATTGCTCGCTAGCAGAGTCTGTGCACCACGTGATTTCCTGCGCCTGGATCTTGGAAAAGGTGTGAAATGGTGCTGGAACCGCCTGCAATAATTGCAAAATCATAAGCGACAGCATCTTTGGTGAGTGAAAAATGGATCCAATAACAGTTGTAGGATGGGCGTACCGCTTCTTTGACGTGCGCGACTTCAAAGAGCGCAACTGAGTCTCCATAGGCTACTGCAAGCGTGAGTTCATCCCGAGAGAGCGCGATCCAATAGGCAATGGATGGCAGCTGGACTTCCTTGGCCACTGGTAGCTCGTGGATTTCGTCCATTGTGAGCTTTTCACCGTGGTCCATGGCCTCCTGCCGTCGCTTGCTGTAGTCGTTGCACGACTTCTCCAGCTCGTTGTTCTCGGTCATTACGAAACCTACATAGATATATTAAGTGTAAGAGACCTTGATATGATGCTGAATTATCAAATTAGAGAATCCATTCCGCACGCACCTGTCTCGGTTGCCACAAAGCTAAAGCCGAACGTATTGCCGTGCTGCAGCAGCTGCGTCTTCTTGGAGGCCACCGAGGCGAAGCAGCTAGAGGTGAACGGCGACGCGTACGCCACGCGCTGTCGGCCGGCGTCCAGCATGCGCACATGCTCCGTGTCCAGCTCCGCCATCGTCGCCCGGGTGGTTTTTGGTTGGTAGTTTTGTGTGGGTGGATCAGAAAAGTTTTGTGTGACACACTATTTTGACAACTGATCCTGATTTGGTTAAGTTTTTGTTTCAATTATTGCGACCTTTCAACGAGATCCGCTCAAATATGGCAGGGAACAGCAGTACCGCCGAGGTGCTGGAAGACAGTCTAGGTGAACCTGATGTGAAGGTAAGCACGGTGTGTGTACCCATTTAGTTTGTTATGTGACCGTCACGCGTCGATCGTGTCATTGCCAGGTTATTCTGCTCGGTGACTCGGCCGTCGGGAAGTCGAAGTTGGTGGAACGCTTTATGATGAACGAGTATCAGCCACGACAAGTGAGTGTGTTTTTTTGCAGCTGTATTACAGAGGTTGACCTGAGGCTGAGACAGTATTTTTTGTCTCTCTGTAGTTGTCGACGTTTGCGCTGACGTTGTACAGGAAGGAGGTGGAGTTAGACGACGAAAAGGGGAAGCGCACGGTGAAAGTTGGTACGTGATGGCTGCACGGTGGGCGGAGCTTGCGCAAATGCCTTAGTATCGCTCTGGTTGATAGATTTCTGGGACACAGCTGGACAAGAACGATTTTCTAGCATGCATCCATCGTATTACTACGGAGCTACAGCGTGTATCCTGGTAAGTTGGGACACAAGTAGCTACGTGTGTTCGCCACTTGACGGAGTACTTGTGGCAGGTATTTGACGTTACGCGGAAGGTTACGTACCAGAACTTAGCGAACTGGTACAAGGAGCTGCGCGAGTACTGCGAAAATATCCCATGCTTCCTGGTTGCGAACAAGATCGACGTTGATATGAACGTTAGTATGATAGTTCAGGCCGTTGCTCGTTTGGTGTGATTCGCTCATTGGCTTGCTACTCGTAGGTGACCAGCAAAAAATTCAAATTTGCTGAGACGCACAATCTGGAATTCAGCTTCGTCTCCGCTGCTGACGGTACGAACGTAGTCAAGGTATTCAAAGAAGCTGTTGAAGCTGCTTGCAAGTTCAAGCGAGAGGGTGGCGACTTCATGTCGGACGTGCTTGACCTGCTTGGAGAGGGAGCAAGTAAGTCGTGTGTGTATCATCTCAAAGTTTTCTGTCTTCTAACATCCAAATATTGTTGCATTCGAACAGAATGACTCCACCGAGCAAATATGTTGCTCAGGCGGGGTAAGTCGATAGATTATCGAAAATGGCAACAAAGAACACCTTTGCAGCCAGAATTAGCCAAGCAATTGTCACCTTGCTGCCGTCCACCGTTTGCAGGTTGTCCCCTGGTAAAGACGCCCACCAAGTCACGCTCGATATCCATTGTGGTACATTCAGGTGTACAGTACTGCAAGTGGAAGCTCTCCTCGGCTACTGTCTGACATAGTGTCACCACGCGCAAACCTAGTTATCTGGGATGCTCCGTTGACGGTCACTAACTGTATTCTCAAAGTTGATCCGAAAACGAAAGTGCTTAAAACCTGTAATTTTCGTATTTCAATCCGTCAACTTTCACACGAATCACCAGGAGGCTACACCTGTCTGGGGGTCGAATATCTCGGAGGAAACAAGGTGCCGCAGACTTGAGCAAATTACTTGGAATTACCTAATTAACCTCTTTAGTATTCCGTGCTCTTTCACTGTACATGTAGATCACTCGATCATTTTTACTGGAGGACTCTCGACTTTAAGTGTAGGACATCGTACCCATTCTGTTGGCAGCACACTACTCACTCTGCTATATTTCCCCAAAACGATCACTTTACAAAGCGAGAAAGTGAGTACCGAAAAATGAAAACTGCGAAAAGAGGACCAACTGTCCCATTGGAAATTCTTGAGAAAGATGACGAATATGAAGGCACCCGATACGCCTTTTATTTTACTCCTCCTTTTCTTCCTCATTCCAGAATCCGCCAGTTGAAGGAAAGATGATCAAGCTCTTCTGTGCGATTGTCGGTGAGGCAAGAAACGTGTTTGAAGTGGACATTAGCGACGCTGAGTCCGTTTCCGCGTTGAAGAAGGCTATCAAGACAAAGTTGCCAATCACATTGCAATACGTCGATGCTGATACGCTGCAGCTCTTCCCGGCGAAGATGCCAGACGGCAACTGGCTGCGAGACGACAGTGCTGCAGCGCGTGGTTTAATCGGCGGAAGAATTCACGACGACATGAAGGCGATGATTGCAGGGTCAAAGGAATTGAGACCAGCGTGGCGAATTCGAGAAGAATTGTCAGAGAAAAAGACCGGGTGGAATTGGCTCTTGACGTGGTTGACGATAACTCCGAAGATTAAGACGAAGCAAATTCACGTGTTGGTGAAGGTCCCGGATATGATGACTGGTACTTTACCCTTGTGTGCTGTTGCCCCTGAAGCTCAATGGCGTCTGTGGCGGTCAGTCGTCCGAGTTACTTCGGGAACGCATTCTGGAACTGGGTTTGTCTTGCATCGGTCACGAGAAGACGTGTATTTGCTGACCAATTTGCACTTTTGGATCGCTGAATATGAAGACGAAGAGGAAATCTTCCTTGAGCGCATGAGTGCTGCCTTCAAGAAGGATGCTGAGCTTTATCTGAAAAGGCACCCGAAGAAGAAAAGAAGTGGAGGGAAGAAGAAGTGCGACGGGGGTGCACCTCCAGTGACGTCCAAGGCCTCGCCCGTAGTAGTCCACGTGGAGCAACTTCTCCCTGGACATACAACGTTGACTGAAGTGCACAGTTTCTTGCTTAACTGTGATGCTTGCTGGTGGAGTTCAGCTCATTGTGACTATGCAATCTTTAAAGTCCTCGCGCCACCGCCAATTGTTCATCTCCTTGGAGCGAAAAGATCCACGAACTTTTATGCTCCAATGAACGTTCTCGTGTTCGGGTTTCATGGTGGTCGTGAAGAGAAGAACTCGTACGCAATTGTCCCGGCCCGGTTCACTGGCTACCGCAGATTCGCACGGCTTCTCTCGTCGTCGTCCGCTGCTGATCTTCCCGAAAGTGGTGTAGTATGCACCAGAAGTGGAGTTCCAATTGGATATCTTGGTGATTCGATGTTCGATGAACCATCGGAGCACGATCAATGGTACGGCTTGGTGTTTGAAGATATGCCCGACGAATATTATGATTGGCAAAACGATGAACTATGACAGCATTAGCGTGACGGCTTCAGCGTGGAATTGTTAGCAATTTTTCATGGAAAGAAGGGCCGTTTTGGGGCTTCAAATTTGTCAACTTTCTGAAACACTATCCTCGAATTCACCAGATTTTCTTTTCTTCCTTTGTTCATTCCAGAATCTGCCAGCTGAAGGAACAATGGTCATGCTTGTGCGATTATTAGAAACACGTTTCCTGTACGCCGCTGCCGGTGCGTTGAAAGGATGCGATCAAGGCGAACAAGCCGGAAATCTGGAAGAATGCTGATGTCAAAAAGCTACAGCTCTTCCTAGGAACCCATACATGCGAATAAGTCCTTCTCACTGCTTTTCACCAACGTGCATCTACGTTGCGTGCAGTAGTTCGTGTGCTAGATTCATCCCGAGCCAATATCCCACCACCTCGCACTTATGCCTCCATCGGAGTAAATGATGCATCTGCGATCAAGTAAGGCTGCTGCGCAACCAAAGCGGCGGTTGTCTGACGATGTGGCGGGTCGACTGCAGCACGCCCAGTCGCACTAGCTTCTTGCAGTATGGCTTCAGCCAGGTTCTGTGAAATCAAACTCTCGATGCGTTCTTTCAGTTGCTTGTTCGAGCCTGATTCGAAGAACAGTTGACGGTCAAAGGAACGGTCCAGTTGCTGTAGGAAGGCCATAAGCGCGTACAGGTGCCGCGACCCAAACACCGTTGGAGACTCCTTCAACAAACGTTCAGCATGCTGCAGTAATTCGGAACGCAGCATCTTCGGAGCCTCGGTGGAGCTAAACAGCCAGTCCAGTCGCTTGGCAGCTTCCAATGACACAAACCGGAGCTTCGTTTCAATTGCCCCTTGCTTTTCCTTATTGGTCAGGCTTTCATCCGTCTTCAATTGTTGCCGTAAAGACTCGAGATCGTCCAGTACTAGCTGGAATTCACGGTACTTCACCAGCCAAGCCAACTTCTGGGAACGTGAAAATTCAGGCTGGCCCTCCATAAACTGCACTGCTTCATGCAAAGCAGCCAGTGAGTTTGTGTCGTTGCACTCCTTTAAAATATCATCGCACAGAGCGTCTGTATCGTCGAGGTGGTTGCCACGCAGCATCCATTGAAGGGCTGAAGCATACGCCTTTTGCGTCTTGCACTCCTGAGCTCTCTGAATTGTGATCTGTTTCTGGGTTTGTGCCAAAATCTTTTTGCCGTGACAGTAGGCAAGCAGACGCTCCGTCTTGTAATCGGTGAGCAAAGGTTCACGTGCTAAAGCCGATCGAATCGCTAGGGCACCGAACTTTGGACAGTACTCGTAGTACCGCACAGCAAATTGCCACATGCCACTGCTCGCACCGATCTCCATCGCGTACTGCAGCAAGAAACGCTCCCGTAAAGTGCAATCTCCTTCCGGCAGCAACTCATCGGCTAGAATCACATTGCTTTTCTGTAGCAGATCGGCTAGATGCGCAGCCATCCACGAGAATCCAAGCGCAATGATATCCTGGATGGCGTTCTGAATGTCGTACTGCATGATGGCCAAGATGATGCACTCGAAGTTGTCCATTTTCTCACTTTCGTTGTGGTACGCACGGAAACAATTGGCCATGAGGAACTCGAACCGGTGTGCGATCGTCTTGGGCTCGTCCAGAAACAATCTTGCCATCATGAGCTCATACCAAGTGGAAGCGTGGCTCTTCATTGTTTCTTCTTTAGCCGCCATCACCTCCAATAGAGCAGTGAATCCAGCGTTCGATTTGATATACCCGTCTGTGTTGAGCAAATACTGGCACGCATCGTTCCAGTTCTTCCACTCGGCTGCTCCGTCCTCTTCCATGCTCATATCGGAGCCTCCAGCTCTCCCAGGCATCGTCAACAGCAGCTTCTGCACTGTTTGGAACGTTGATTTGGTCGAAACTCCAGTCAGGGACATGGCCTCGCGAGAAAAAAGCGACTTGTACGTCGAGTGGGTGGACAACAAACTCCAGGCACTTGGGCCATCCCCCGTCATCACCAGGGCCTGGATCGTGTGCCAGAAAGCGGCGTCTACCTCAGGCTTTTGCTGTTTCTTGAGCCTCTCACTCTCGTTCTCCGTCTTGTCCAGCAAAGTGCTGCAGTAGTGTTCCTGTAGCCACAATGCCAGCTCATAGGTGAGCGTTCTGTCCGCTCCTCTCGCTCCTCCACGGAGAAATAGCAGCTCACAGAGGTGCCAAATGGCCAGCGACACCTTCAAAAGGTCCAGGAACTCCCCCTCTTCTTCTGCATTGACGTCAGCGTCCTTGTGCGTCTCCAGACGGTCCTCCAGAGCGAAAATGCACGTCTTCAGAGCCTCTCGGTACTCGCGGCTGGCCCGTGCGACGCCAAATGTGCCCATCTGCACGTTCTGCTGCGTGCGAATGAACACGTCGAAGGATGTGGCCACCAGAGTGCGCAGTTCTCGCGGCATCGCGTCGCCAAACTCGCGCGCGGAGGAAGAGGAAGAGGCCGTCACCCACTTGCGCGCGCTCTTGCCCCATGCAGCGCCCGCGGTGGAGCGTGCGGCTGCTGCGTCCGTCGAGCGCTTACCAAAGACCAGCTCCTTCTCCACTACGGGCAGCTGCCCCGTCCTGCGCAGGATCTCAAAGGCGGACGTCATCGCCATTTATCTGCACTTCTGGTCCAATTGACTCAAGGGGTAAGTGGATGGGGTATAGTTTGTACCGTTTGTGAAATTTTCAATTGTCTAGTGCTACTGAATCGTTTAGAAACAAGAACTTTTTTTTCAAAATACCGGTATAAACGAGAAGAAAGCAGAATTTCATTCGGTGTTTTCGCTACGAAGTGCCGTTAGCTACGAATTGAAATGCAGTGAATCGACCACAGCAAAGCTGTCGATCAGAAAAAGGTATGCAAGTGCTGCATTGGAAACTTGGATCAGTGGACTGCAAGCTCCAACGGCGTCGGAAATGAATCGCTGACGAGTTACTCGTCGTCGCTCTCGTCCTCGCTCTCCTCTTCGGCGTTCTCGAGCCACTCGATGAAGGGCTTCAGCAGGGCCTTGAGCTTGGCAGCAAGTTCGTCAGTGACAGCCCAGTGGGCGTACTCCTTACGGACTCCGTTGTTAGCCCAAGCCACGAGGCACTCCTCCTCCAGCAGATCCTCGTCGTACAGCAGCTTCAACAGAATGGGGTACGAGGTCAGCAGCTCCGCGTGCTCGACAGCACAGAAGTGCTCCGTAAGCGCAAGCAGCTGGTACTGCGAGTGCTGGCCGTCGATGATCTTCTCGAGCACAGGAGCGTACTTGGCCACCTGGTTACTCGCCAGCACCTTCTCGTTGAAAGCTGAGCGGAAGAAGATGACAAGACGGTCCGTGACAGGCAAAGCCGAGTACGTCTGTTGGCGGCACAGTTCCTCGAAGATCTCGTCTTCAGAGTGACTCTCAGACAGGAAGCGCTGCAGATTGGACACAGCCGAGTCGAGGGCGTTTTCGTCGTCCACCTGCAGGTTGTCCAGCGTGGCAACAACCTCTTCAGCTGCAGAAGCCTGCATAGCAGCGGCAGCAGCAGCTTCAATGGCCTCTGCCTCAGCGGCACGGGCAGCCACAGCCTCGGCAGACAGATCCGTGTGCCACACCACCTCGTCGTCATCGTCCTCAGCGCCTGACGCCTCCTTGTCGGAGTTCTTGTCCTTGTGGTGTTTCTTCTTCTTGTCTTTCTTGTCCTTCTTGTCCTTCTTGTCTTTCTTGTCCTTCTTGTCCTTCTTTTCCTTTTTCTCCTTCTTCTCCTTGGTAGCGGACTCATCTTCCGGCTCGTCGTGGGACGCTGCCTTCTTGTCTTTCTTCTCCTTCTTCTCCTTCTTGTCTTTCTTCTTCTTGTCGTCCTTGCTGCTGCGCTTGGCAGCAGTGTGCTCCTTGAAGATGAAGGTCGTGAGCTTGTGGTTCATGTCCACGGGCTCGACAGCGCCACAGGCGTAGCACTTGTGGAAGATCAGCTGGCCCTTGAACTTGTACTTGGTCTCGGGGAGACGGCAGCCAGGGCACAACACGAAGCCTTCAATGTACTTGGACAGGTGCTGCTGCATCATGCCAGCATCAAAGGCTCCGTTCACAATAGCACGGTCCGTCTTATCGTCGTACTTGGACTGAGCTCCGAGCTCACACCCGAAGAACTTGCACACTTCAGCAGTGGAACGGTGGAGCGACGTGGCGATGTCCGCGCAGTTGACGACCAAAGTCTTAATACCGTTGCCTCGGCCTTCGATCTTGGCTTGCAGCCTCGGCATCTTGTAGCGGTACTCCGGGTCGTCGACCGACTGGGTTCCTGCGATGTTCATGAACGACATTTTTGGCGCTTTTGTCTCTTAATTAGCTAAAGAAGAGGGACTGGTCCTGTATCGTGAGAAAGATCACGTGCTCGGTTGAAGCGGATGGACGGGAATGGTGGCGGAGGGGATGATCCGGGGGATGACGCACAGCTTCCTGTCTTTTTCGTTTCCAGGTCGACGCACTACTCGAATCAATTTGGTCGCACGGGATTTGCAAACGCATGCACTGTAGCCAAGTCGGGGGTGGGTCGCCGGGCGTGAGGGGCTGGGACTTCGAGCTGCGGAGCGGGGGCAGAGGACCGGTGGGGTCTTCTGTGCTTCTTTCTCTCGGGTCTGGGGGAGGGACGTCGACGCTTGCGAGCCAACGGTGTCGAATGGGAACTGACGTGGAAAACCTACGAATAGCGTGGCCCTCTCCCGAAACCAACGGTAAGTCCTCCTGAGTGGCTGAAATTAGTTTTGAAAACATTGGATTGGTTGAAATTCGAGTGAAATCTATTGCTATCAACGATACTGAAAGCAAGTATAGTTTTTATGCAGCTGCAGAATGAAGGTGATTCGCTGAAATGATGGATGGAACTGCTAAAACTGTGTTCAGCCACACATTATTTTGACTTGACTAATGTATTGTCCAAGTTGAAGCTGACGAAGCATTTTCCTTTCAAAAATGACGTTTTGTTGTTTATATTCTTTACGTACTACGTCAAACGGGAGGGTTCTACTTAAGGCTTGGAGTCGTCCGGACGCTTGATGATAACCGTCTTGTTCTCGAGGTAGTTGCGCAGGCCCAGTTCTCCTTGCTCGCGGCCGAGGCCCGAATTCTTGAAACCACCGAACGGCGTGTTGGGCTCGATCACCGAGTAGCAGTTCACGTACACGGTACCAGCACGCACACCGTTGGAGATCTTAATGGCGTTGTCCAAGTTGGACGTGACGACGCCAGCGCCGAGACCGAATTCGGAGTTGTTGGCACGCTCGATGACCTCGTCGATGGTCTTAAATTTGATGATGGACATCACGGGGCCGAAGATCTCCTCGCGGGCGATAGCCATGTCCTCCGTCACGTCAGCAAACACTGTGGGCTCAATGTAGTAGCCCTTGTCGCCCCAGCGCTTGCCGCCGCACACGAGACGAGCTCCGTCCTTCTTGCCGGACTCAACGTAGCCCAGAATCTTGTTGAACTGCGTGCCGTCGATCTGCGGGCCGTGGTTGACCGACAGGTCGAACGGGTCGCCGATCTTCATGGACGAAGCGGCCTCGCCCGAACGGCGCACGAACTCGTCGTAGATGCCCTCCTGCACGTACACGCGGCTGCCGGAGATGCACACCTGGCCGGCGTTCAGGAACAGACCCATCTGCGACTGCTGGATGGCGGCGTCGATGTCAGCGTCGTCCAGAATGATGTTAGCAGATTTGCCGCCGAGCTCGAGTGTAATGCGCTTGAGGTTGTCCACGTGTGACGTGCGCATGATCGTCATGCCGGTCTCAGTGGAGCCCGTGAACGCGACCTTGTCCACGTTCGGGTGCTGCGCGAGGTGGGCGCCAACGGTGGCGCCGCCGCCAGTCACGATGTTCACGACACCCTCAGGGAAACCGGCCTCGACAATGAGCTCAGCAACGCGCAGAGCCGTCAGCGACGTCTGCTCGGCGGGCTTGAGTACCACCGTGTTACCAGTGGTAAGGGCGGGGCCGAGTTTCCAGGCCATCATGATCATGGGGAAGTTCCACGGGATAATCTGACCACACACGCCCACGGGCTCCTGCTTGGTGTAGCACAGGTACGGGCCCGCGATGGGGACCGTGCTGCCGTGGATCTTGTCAGCCCAGCCGGCGTAGTAGCGTAGCACATTGGCGCAGGCCTGCACGTCCAGGACTCGGGTCAGGAAACGCGGCTTGCCGGCGTCAAGAGCCTCCAGCTGAGCCAGTTCCTCGCCGTTCTGCTCAATGAGGTCGGCAAGACGGTAGAGCAGGCGGCCACGCTCGGCAGCGTCAATGGTGCGCCACGGACCGTTGAAAGCCGTACGGGCGGCCTCTACAGCGGCATCAACGTCGGCGGTGGTGGCCTCAGCAACGGCCGCAATCTTCTCCTCCGTGGCAGGGTTGAATGTGTCGAATGTGGCGCCCGACGCGGACGGCTTGAACTGGTTGTTGATGAACAGGTTGGTCTGCTTCACTGGCACCTCAACGGAGAAGTGACGCGACAGAAGGCTGGTCGACGAGGCCTTGGCGGTCGTGGACGCAGCAGAACTGCGGGCAATGGTGCGGGGCAGGCGGCGCAGGATGTGGCGTTGCATGGCTGTCGTGCTGGGTCCGGAGTGGGTTGGAGAGCGCAAAATGCTGAATGCCACGTAGTACGTGACGCACGGGGCAGGAAGCTCGGGAGGTCTGATCAGCGGCAGATCTCAATCCAGCCGTCTGACGCACGCCAATTCAATTTGGCTGGACCTTGTCAACGAGCAAATCTCGAGTGGTTATCCAGCTGGAGCTTCAAGCACTTGCTCTACTCGTGCGGCGGGATCTTCGTAGGCGCACACATCACGACGTACAGTACTTGACCCGAGGCGGCCCCGTCCGAGCGCGGCAGTACTGTACCCGTGCTGCTTTGACTTCTCGCGGCGTTTGCTTTCGCCCTTCGGCTACCTTCGCCGTGGCTTTTAACATGGTCTATCGGCGACAGACTCTTCGTTGCGGTGCTGATGGCCCCCACATGGCTTGAAATCACAGTCGCACCACCACGTGATCTTGCCCTCAACCCGATGGAAAGACTTATTACATGTATTGATAATACCGGTACACCTGCGCAGACAACTCCACATGTACATGTACATGCACCTGTCACAGGTGCCCGGTGTACACTGTACACCTCGGCCACCGAGTCGGTGGGGTGCACACGTACTTTGCATGCCGCATATCAGGCAACAAGACAGTCTTGTGCTTGAGTCACTCAAGCACAAGTGTTGATACCGGTCGTAATCCAGTTCGACTGCTGATTCCGCGGTGGGCTGGACGAATCGGTTGGCGGCGGCGGTCACTGCCATGGTGCCATTGGTGGGCTACGAAACGATACCGTGCATAGTTGCCTCGATTCCAGGTGGCTTCGGCCAAGATCAGGCCGTTCAAAGACGTCCCGTTTGCCTAATTGCAGGCCTTGGCAAAACGCTAGCCCAGAGGTCACGTCCAGCTCAAGACACTTTACGCTACACTTTCCTGAAGTGTAAATTTACAGCTGCAATATCATACAGTTCTTGTAGCTGGCAGCGCAGCTGGTCGACAACTTAGTGCGAGCTGTACGCGGTGGTGCCAACACCTTCGAACCGAAGTTCCATGCGCGCTCGGCATTTCTTGCATCGACCGCCTCTGGAGAGGTCTGTTGATTTGTAGACGAATCCCCTCGTAAAAGCGCTCGCGAAATTTGATTCGCGCATGCAACGGTTGCAAGTCAGTACAGTACATGAGTACGTACGACAGCCAGCAAGCAAGACCCTAGGGGTTGTTGGGAGCCTTGGCATTGCTGCTTGCGGTGGGCTCGGTTTAAACCACGGTGTCTCCTCAGTCAATGTGACTGTCACTGACAAGTTATCACAACTACTGCATGACTGATTTCCGCGGCCGAAAAACACACACACACGCCACGTGTGCCATGAGTGAGCTCCTCTACTGGCGTTGTACCGGTACCGGTAGCGACATTGCTGTTGCTGGTTGCTTCAACTTCCCGTATCTAGTAGATACTATCTACCAATCATACGACGACTAAGACTTGTCCTCCTTCTTCCATTCGCCAAAAAGATACCAATACAAACGCGCTGCATTGAAACCGCGCCAAGCGACATGGCGGATGCGAGCGACATCTACCGGCGCTTCGTAGAGGCTCCTCTGCGTCTCAAGACGCGTACGCCGTCGCCTTCGCCTCCTTCAACACCCCCTCCCTCCACACAGCAGTATGACGCCGCCAATCCGAGTCCTTGGGGCGATTCACCTGCATTTTCCACGCGATCCAAAGAAGTAAAAAAGTTGCGACGTCGAGTGGCAAATATCAAGCTTTCTGCAGCGACTTCGAGAGATCTAGACGCTGAATTACAGGTCGCAGCAGCTTCCGATACGGAGAATAGCTCTGTAGATGCTGCAATGTCGAAACCCAAGTATAAAACGCCAGAGACAGAAGATCAAGGCTCCAAGACGCTGTTGAGGAAGAAGAAACGCGTGACACGCTCCGTGAGCATGACAAATGATGAAACAGGGATGGAGTTTGTGGATACGCCTACGAAGGCGTCGAAGCCACCGAAACGCTTCCGTAAATACAGTCGGGACTTAAAGGGGGACAGCAATGTGTTTGCATTCAGCTTAGATGACGCTGAATCAGAGAAGAATGGAACTACAGAAGCCGCAGTAAAGACAAAGAGGAAAACGTCTGTGACGGTGACGTTGCCGCTGCGTCGAAGTCGACGACTGCAGCATATTAAAGCGCAGTCGCCGAAATCTCCTGTTAAGTCGCAGCAAGAGACGAAAGTATCAGATACGACAGAACCAGTTGTTCCTCCTTCTGCAGAAGGAGCTACAGTGGATGAAAAGGTGTTGCAGGTTGAAAGTGCAAGGCGAGATGAGGTGGAGGAGCCAACAGAGTCAGCAGTCGATGTAATCTCGACGTATTGTGAGATGTTGTTGTCGACGAGCACCATTTCAGGCTGCTTTTTTGCCTTATCTTGGAATGCTCTTCGTGCTTTTAAGAATTCGCTTATTTCAAGAGCTTCGTCGAGTGAATCGGAGCCTCTCGCGAGTGTTTTCGCTATTTGTTATGGGATTGCGGAGTGCGAGAAACTGGCGCAGCGTTCGTTCCCCTCGAAGTCGCCGAAGACGAAGTCGCCCAAGTCTCCGAAGCCACCGAAGGCGGATTTTGTAACCAGGCGACGGTCTTCAGGGAAAATAATGTTCAAGCAAAAAAAGGTGAAGAAGAGTGTTCGCTTTCGAAGCTTCGACCTCTCCTGTCTGAACCTGCAGTACGTGGAGGACGAACAAGTGTCGGTCATGGTTGACAAGATTCTAGCGCACTATGGAACTATGATGGAGAAACTTGAAACCATCGTATCACACTTCGATACGGAGAGGGAAACCCCGGTTCAATCTGTGCTACGTCAGCTGTCGCGTCTGATGTCAAGTCCATCTGACATTTACAGCAGTCCCCAGTCTACCAGTGATGAGGCCAAGAGAACCTATAGACGGGCTTTCGGCGGACGAGATTCCTACAGTCAGCACGAGATCCGGATCTGCGGTGAGTACTTTGCCCGTCAGTTCGCCCACCTGTTGCTGCCATCATCGCGCCCGCCCCAGTTCTTACAAGGCGTGTTCTCTTCGCTAGCTTCTTCTACGGTACGGTTCAAGCTGCGGGTGCTTTTCATTGACAGTGAGGACTTTGGAGAAGATGTGAGCGGCGGTAATGTGGTTGAGAGTCGTGTGCTGCTAGACGGGGATGGCAAACCTTTTCCAGCCATGGCGCCGTACGAACACCAAGATCTTGGTGCTGCGATCCACTGGGCGCTGCAAGAGTCTGTATTGTATTGGTCGTTGGTCCAGCCTTTCATTGATCTGCTGGAGCGCGAGGAGGGTGGATATGGTGATACCATGAAATTCCTGGACGAACGAGCAGCAGGAGACTTGGATCACATGGAGAAATACGTTCTTGCTCGCCGCTTC
Source organism: Phytophthora multivora (assembly GCA_001314345.1). Classification (NCBI taxonomy): domain Eukaryota; phylum Oomycota; class Peronosporomycetes; order Peronosporales; family Peronosporaceae; genus Phytophthora; species Phytophthora multivora. The sequence continues at coordinate 51,576 of LGSM01000126.1, read as the reverse complement.
CTGCGGTTCCATCTGACTAAGTCGTGGCAGCATCGTTTAAAGGGGGATACCGATGCTGCCGAGGCATGGGAATCCATCGAGAAGGTGTGCGCACTGGTGAAGAGGTATTTGACACTGTTTGTACCTTTTGTTGAGACGTTCTGGTGCTGACACTATTGCACTGATATAGGTTTCAATTCGAGGATGAAGCGCATCTTTTCCCTTTGGCTTCTATCGGCGAGTTCGTCGCTTTATTGGCTCGTGAAGAACCCACGATGAAGCGAATGGAAGAGGAGCTACAATCATTTTACGAACAGAAATACGGTAAGTGGATGGATTTCTATGTGCAACAACTTTCAGATATGAAAACCTAATGAGCTGCTGTCTCGCTTTGAACAGGAACGAGCTCTTTGCAGCCCGAACCGTGCATGGAATGTCATCATCTCATCACGAGAGAGGAGAATTCAAGCTCCATCAGGTGTACATCGTGTGCACGGAAGTTCCACTTGGGGTGTCTGCATCTGCCCGAGTCATTCGCCCAATATGCCGAGCACTATACGTGTCCTGCCTGCTTTCTTGGTAGAGGGGGATACTGACGCAAATTTTAGGCGAGGAGATAAAAGTTGCTGGGGGTAGACAATAGAATTCGTCTACAGTCGAGATTGCCATGCAACAGGCCGCCCTAGATCTCTTCAGCAGGTCTCTTCCTCTTTGGCCGGGGTCCAGGCTTTCGTCGGCCAGAGCCATCCTCTGAGAAATGAAAGTCCAGAGGCGTCTTGAGCGAAGTGTCCAGCGTAATCGTCGAGGCGTCCACAGGCCAGGGCGTGAAGGCCTTCGAATAGCACGCCAGATAATTCTCGATCGAGTTTTTCTTGATGTCGTACAGCGAGTCGATCCGGTGTTGCTCTAACTCCGCGGCGTGGATTGCGTGCAAGCACGGGAACTGCTGGTCCTGCCAGTCCTGACACGTGCACTCCCAATCCTCCAGGTTCACGTGGCGCCAACTGTCTGGGATTTTCAGTCGCGTCGGGCCCAGATAGCGCACCATGTAGAGCCCATTCGCACAGGGAATCGACTACAGAGAAGTAAATGACGGGTAAGTAACATATGAGCACAGATCCCACTGCTTCTCATCGTACCTCACAGCGCTGGCTGCCTTGCAGAACCTGCTGCAGCTGTTCATCCCGCAGTGGCACGAGTTCGTGAGCTGGACGCAACTTGATGGATTGGCGCCGCGCATGGAAGTTTTCAGCGATCTTCATGAAGAACTGGTTGAAGGCGTAGAGCGGGTGCGAGCTGCCGATGGGATCATCACCAAACCACGTGATGTGACTCGCGCTGGCGTGTTGCGACAGCAATTCGTCGCTCCCTAGCGCCATCGAGAGGTCAGACGTGAGCTCATTGAATGTCGGGCGACGAAACTTTTCCAGGAAGGCGTACTTGACCCAATTCTCGCGGTTCAATCCATCCAGATACTTTACTGCAGCCTCATTCGTGCGATACAGAGCCTTCCGCAGCATATCGTACTCGGTTTCACTGTCACTGCGCGCCAGGTCGAAAATGCTTTGCTTCTTTTCCGGCGTCATGGGGATCTTTTTGGCTGTCATAAGCTCGTCTTCGACCACTCGACGCATGCAAAAGTGGTGACTCGCTTGTGGCAAAACGGAGTGAATTGCAGCCTGGAGGCCACGAGTGCGCCCTCCGATCACAGTGTACTCGTTCCAGTTCGCCACCTGCGTACTCTGCAGCGCCGTCAAAAACCACTCCCAGTTGGCTTGGTTTTCCTCGCTCACAAGTGCCAGAGCAAAAGTCACCACATCATCGTTGAAGCCCTTGGTCGCAGCCTTCAGGTAAACTCCACAGATGACGTCGTCGTTGTCCTCGTCTTCCAGCTTCCCAAATGGAGTATCGGGCATGCCCTCGTAGTGTGTGACATGATCCAAAGACAGGATTTTCCGGCAGTGCTTGACGGCATTCAGCGTGGCGTTAGGGATGAAAAGAGCGCGTGTAAACGCTCCATCCTCCTTCGACTCGATCCGGTAGAGCGAGCCTGGGTTCTTCTCGGCAACGATCTTAAGGTACCCACCCAATTTCTGGTACGACTCGCGTACTTTAGTGATCCGTTCTTCTTGAAGTTGTCTCTTGATCCGTGAAGACATCATGTGGTTGATAGTATGTCCCTGTCCAAGCAGAATCCGTCGGATAGCCTTCCCGTCCAGCTTCGCTGTCACGACGTTCGCAGCCGGGTACTTGTTCACCTCGTCCATGACCATCCGACACAGAGATCTCATGGACATGGTCGTATTCCGCTGGGATTTCCCTTGTACCGGTGCTCCTCCTTGTTCCACTACAGCTGAAGCTGTAGTTTCGCTCTCCCCCGACGGTTCCAATAACGAGTTTTGCTTTCTTGCCAATGCTAACAGAGCAGTTTTCGACGGCGGATTGGGCAATTCCCCGTTGTTTGCAGCCGCAGCAGCCAGAGCTGCAGGTAAGCGAACCATAATCGGCTGAGTTGTCGGCGGTGGGGCTGCTCTCCAGCCGATGAACTTGTAGTGGTTGTGCAAGAAGCAGGCCCGTGTGATCTTCCACTGGGACTCGATGCCGTATCCGTTGATGTAGAATGGGCACTGCACTTTACTCGTGGGCGTGTCAGGGTCGAAGAACTGCTGCCCGTGGAGCTTCTTGCAGCGGTATTTGACGTTCCCACCGCCGTTCGGACGCGTGCTGCTGCCGGCCACGAAGAGCTGGAAGCCTCGCTGCATGGCGAACTGCTTGCATCGCTCCTGTAGCGATTTCTGACTGCTGAAGACGTCCGCGGCGCATCCGGAAGCTTTGTTGCCTCCTTTCTTCTCGTACGCAATGCCAAACTCCGGGGCGTTGGAGTCTAAACTCACAGGCAGGTTTTCAAGTAGAAGACCGAGCTGTCTGGCCTCTTTTAAGTCTTTTTCATCCAGTCGATTGTACTGTGAAGCTACTGCGAGGGCTTTAGCGGGCGGTTTAGAGGGAGCTGAAGCTGAAGGAGCGGCTGGAGCTTTTAGGGAAGCTGTAGGAATAGATAAAGGAGTGGATGGGGACTCCACGGACGCCGTTGGAGCCGCAGTGGCTTCAGTTGGCGGGTCCATGTGATCTCAGTACTCTGGCGGTCTTTGGCAATTTGTGCACTGAATCTCAGTTGAAATTTCTCAGTACAATTTTGTTGCTCTTGTACAGAGATCTCCTTGTATACAGACATGGGTACACTTTACTTCCAGCCCTTCACTTTTGAAAGTGGACGATGTATAGGAGATTGGAGCGTCTCGGTGGTCGTGTGCGTGGGCTTCGATGGAGCAGCTCGAAGTCCACGCCCACTGGAGCCACTAAGCCGACGACGGTGGGAGTTTCTACGCGCTCTACACCCGGAACTGTGCGCGTTACCAAGGGCTACGGCGCCGACAAGCACGAGGCGGAGCTGGACTCGACGTTGGCGCGCATCATTGGCTCTGACTGGGGCGATCGCTCGCATCAGCCTGTGTCGCTGCCTATGCGCATCTACTGGGTTGTCTTCGTTGTCGTGCTGGGCAATGGATTGTACACGTACTTTACCGGGAAGGACGAGTCGTTTCTGGTGGAGAAGCTTAAGAAGAAGGCGGACGAGAAGTTGGGCGTGGAGGAAGAGGAGAACGAGTTCGAAGAGATGGCTGCAGCACACGAGGGCAGCTCCAGTACTGTAGTGAAGGCAGAGGCTGTGGAGAAGCAGCAGGTTGCAGTAATGCCGTTCCTTGCTCCGGGGATGTCCCCTCAGTCCACTGCACGCCGTCCCAAGTCGAAGGCGGAGCTGGAGCAGCAACTTGCGCAGTTGAACATGCAGCAGGAACGATTGCAGAAGCAGATTCGTAGCGGTGGCGAAAAGGCGAAGGAGGATCTGGACCATCAGGTGCGCATGATTGACGTTCAGAAAGAACAGGTTAAGCGCATGCTCAAGAGCCTGTAAGTAGATAAGTGCAGGCAATGGTGATCGTATAGAGGGGAGCGGTCAATGGAACCGACAAAGCTTTCACGCTATGGTATGTTCTACTGCTGTCTAGAGGTGGTGACGGCAATGGAAACTGCTCCACCAGCGACCACACTGACGACTTGTTGGTTTGTACTCGTGAAGAACTCGACCTTTTCCAACAAAGCACGGTTTGTCTTGTCGCCATGGCCTACCAGAAACAAGTTCTTAATCAACCGGCTATGAGAAGAAGCAGGATCTAGACTTACCGAGATTACCGTGTTCCCCCCAGCCACACGTGTAGAGATCTCCACCCGCCGTCACCACCATCGAATGTTCACTTCCACAGGCAATCTGGCGAATGACGTGAGGAAACGGAACCACTTGGGGCTCGCTGGCGTTCTCAAACCCTCCTAGACCCAACTGACCGTGACTACCTTTGCCCCAAGTAACGAGCTCTCCACTCTCTGTGAGGCACAGCACGAAATGCCAACCACAACCAACTTGGACAGCAGCGTGGAGACCCACACGAACTGGTGACGCATTCACCAGCTTCCGCTTCTCTTGAGGTTGCTCTGTGGTAGATATCTGCCGCACGCCCAACTGCCCATGCCGATTGTTTCCGCAGGTGAACACTTCCCCACTGGAAGACTTGAAGACTGAGTGCTCCCACCCGCACAATACGGCAGTGATAGCTGTGCTCTTCAACGTCTCGATACGCATGGGAACGTCTGTTTTCAGCGTATCCGTCCCCAATCCGAGCTGTCCGTGGCGTCCACTTCCCCATGCGAACACTTGACCGTCAGCTGTAGCGAGAAGCGAATGTTTCCAGCCACACGCAATACTCGCAACTTTCAAACGTGGAGGCAGATGCAAAATCTGCGCAGAAGTCGTGTCTTCGGTCTGTCGCCCTAGTTGGTGGTGATCGTTCGAACCCCATGAGAAAACACGATCTTCTTCTCTTTCGGACGAAACAACCAGCGTATTCCACCACCCACAAGCTACCAGCTTTGTCTTCTGTCGTAACACAATGGAAAATGTTATCCACTTCATGCTAAACGCGATGGAAAACGAACAAACCTCACGTTTTCATGAGGAATCCACGCCACAGGCTCTTTAGGAGCGTTCACAAAGTTCTGCTTTGGGTCCGATTCGATACGTCCAAGTTGCCCCCGATCATTCGAACCCCAGAGGAACAGCCGCCCATCGCGATTAATCCCTGCCGGTGTAAAGCACCCGCCCGCATTAACCAAACGCTCTTGATCCATGAAGTTTCGACAGTACCTGCGCTATGACATCCGCCGGATATGACCGACTCGAGTTCTGTAACCTGGTCGTTCTCCCATCGCTGAGGGAGAGCGTAGTCGTCTTCGGTTCCCAAGCCAAGTTGGCCCGTCCCTCCTGTACACTTCGGTCAGATACTTTAGCCCTTGTAACTTCTTAATGCTCACACACCTGACCCCCACACATACAAGCGCTTGTGCATCTTGGAGAAAGATTGACAAATACAGCGACGCCTAACAACCAATCAGACACGTGTATCGTTTGTAGCTCAATTCTCTCATGTTGAATGGTGGTGGTGCACACTGTCCTTGCAATTATGTGCTTGACTAATGTTTACTTCAAAGTATTTTGTCGAACACGGGTACTTCGAGTTACTTGCGGTGGTGGAGGCGACGCGCTTCGTTCACCATGAGCCCGTAGAAGTGCTTGTAGTCCATGCAGGCCAGCAAATGGTCGACAAACCAGGCGTACGTGTGCTCCTCGAAGAGAGCAGTGTACTGCCCGTCGTGGATCTCCCGACATTCCTTGAAAAACTCCTCGATGGTCGAGCCCTCCGACTCAACGAAATCTACACGCACAAAGAAACAGTACAGTAACACGAGAGCGAGCAGTGACTATCGTGTCACAAGTTGTAGCGTCAATCGATCTATCAGCGCTCTTACCTGATAGCTCTTCCTCGAACAGCTTCAGATACTGGTCATGCAGCTCCTTATACCTGTTAAACGTGGGGTCACGTATTAGTGGGCTTCAAACCAACCCCCTTCCTCTATTAACGAAGACCCAGCAATCGACATACTCGTGCTTGTGCTCAACATCTCCGTCTTTCGCTTCTGTCGCATCAATGAACGCATCCGCGTGATCCCTAAAAGTATCATTGATCGGTCGCGTCACATTCTGTCAGCAACTGGCCAGCCCCCAGCCGGCCACCAAAGCGTGTCTGTATCGGTCCCCCACCTGGCAAAGTTGTCGAACACGCGCTCAAACTTCGGTGACGAGCAGAACTCCGCCGCACGCGTAATGATCGTCATTTGCTCTCTAATTCCCTGCACGTGGCGCGACTTACAACCTGATCTAGTATTACGTTTTACTTTTTATACGACCTTTCGCGGGACATGGCTACATTCCCCCTTCTACCGTCACATTTTTCTCCCCGAATACACACTTTCCCATCCAGACTATCTTTTCAGCCAATCGCCAGCTCTCAAGCAAGATGACTGGTGGCGGAGACGCACTTGGGCCACCAGTGATGCCAGTCTCTTTCTCTCTCTTTCAATAAAAAAAGAAAAAAAAAGGTTTCCCCCTCCGCCAACGACAGGTAAATGGAGCGTTGTCCGCGTACGCCCCCCTATAGCTAACGCCGCGTTGCCTGCCCCCTGCACAGCAATGGCCAACTCCGCGACTTCCCCGACCAACAGCCCGGCCCCCGCTGCCAGCGCCGCCCCCGCCGCCACGTCCACGGCGTCGACCGCGGCCCCGTCGGCCGCCGGCGCCGCGCAGCCGTTCCACACGGCGTCGCTGTACGTGGGGGACATCCACCCGGACGTGACGGAGGCGTTGCTGTTCGAGATCTTCAACGCCGTGGGACCCGTGGCCAGCATCCGCGTGTGCCGCGACGCCGTGACGCGCCGGTCGCTGGGCTACGCCTACGTGAACTTCCACAACGTGGCAGACGCCGAGCGCGCGCTGGACACGATGAACTTCACGAGCATCAAGGGCGTCCCGTGCCGCATCATGTGGTCGCAGCGCGACCCGTCGCTGCGCAAGTCGGGCGTGGGCAACATCTTCGTCAAGAACCTGGACACGTCCATCGACAACAAGGCGCTGTACGACACGTTCTCGCTTTTCGGCAACATTCTCAGCTGCAAGGTGGCTATTGACCACACCAACGGCAACAGCAAGGGCTACGGCTACGTGCACTACGAGACGGCGGAGGCTGCCAACGAGGCTATTGCCAAGATCAACGGCATGCTCATTGCCGGTACCGAAGTGTTTGTTGGCCACTTCCAGAAGCGTCAGGACCGCCCCGACGCCGACGACTGGACAAACTGCTACGTCAAGAACATCCCCACGCAGTGGACGGATGCGGAGCTGCTGAAGGAGTTCGAGCCGTTCGGAAAGGTGCTGAGCGCTGTTGTCATGAAGGACAACGCCAACCCGGACCAGAACCGCGGCTTCGGATTCGTTAACTACGAGGAGACGGAGGCCGCCCACAAGGCTGTGGACGCTCTTAACGGCAAGGCGTACCCTGCTGGCGAGGGCCTGGAGACGGAGCTGTACGTCGGCAAGGCCCAGAAGCGCTCGGAGCGCGAGCGTGAGCTGCGCAACAAGTTCGAGCAGCTCAAGATGGAGCGTATCAACAAGTACCAGGGCGTGAACCTTTACGTGAAGAACCTGGACGACCAGTTGAACGACGACGAGCTGCGCGAGGCTTTCGCCGAGTGCGGTACTATCACGTCGTCGCGTGTGATGCGCGACCAGAACGGAAACTCGCGCGGCTTCGGCTTCGTGTGCTTCTCGTCCCCCGAGGAGGCCAACAAGGCCGTCGCGGAGATGAACGGCAAGCTGATCTCGGGCAAGCCCGTGTACGTGGCTCTTGCTCAGCGCAAGGAGGTGCGTCGTGCTCAGCTCGAGGCCCAGCACGCCCAGCAGCGCGCGGGCATGGTTGTGGGCCGTGGCATGCCCATGGGCCAGCCGCCCATGTACGGTGCTGCCCCGATGTTCTACGGCCAGCCCGGTCAGCTCCCGCCCCAGGCTCGCCAGGGCTTCATGTACCCGCAGCAGATGATGCCGCGTGGCGTTCAGCGTGGCCCGATCCCGTACGGCGCTCGTGTGCCTGGCGCTCCGGCTCCGGGTGGCTACCCGATGCCTGGCTACGGCATGCCCATGCAGCAGCAGCGCGGCCAGCCGCGTCGTGGCCGCCAGGGCCCCGGTCCTCAGGGCCCCCAGGGTGCTCCGGCCAACCGCCGCAACTTCAAGTACACGGCTAACGCCCGTAACCACCCGGCTCGCGACGTGCCGCCTCAGGGCGTGATGCCGCCTGCCGCTCCCGTGCAGAACGCTGGCCCGGAGCCGCTGACGTCGGCTGCCCTGGCTGCTGCTTCGCCCGAGATCCAGAAGAACATGATCGGCGAGCGTCTGTACCCGCTCATCCACCGCCAGCAGCCTGAGCTGGCCGGCAAGATCACGGGTATGCTGCTGGAGATGGACAACGGCGAGCTTCTGCACCTGCTGGAGAGCCCGGAGGCCCTTGAGGCGAAGATCCAGGAGGCCCTGGCTGTTCTGGAGGCTCACCAGAGCTAAGTCGTAGGTCTTAGGCCTGCGTCTTACGCGGACGTCTTGCGGTGTCGTGTGTTTGGCCATGTACGACTCTGTGAGGCGGCAGCGGGCCTCCTCTGCTAACGCGGGGAGGTAGAGAAGGAGAATTCGGGGAGCTGCGGCTCCTGCTTTTTGTGTCGTTGGTGTTGGGGCGGCATTTTGTCGTCGCTGCTTTGACGGTTGGTGGAAGGAATATACGAAGTATGTGCTCAAGATCACGGGGAAGACACAATTGGTGGGGGTCGTAGCTAAACGAAAACATGAGAAGAGATGATCACAACGCCTCTGACCCGCGGCCAGACGAGGTAAGCCTCCTGGACCCAGACTCCCTGCTTTGCGTTGCCTGCCTGCCTGCTTGACTTCCGTTCTGCCGCCTGCAGCCTGCAGATCATTTTTTATTTTGCGACGGCGTAGATAGTTTTTATAGCTTAAATCGTTTTCCTTACGATTGACGCACCTTGTTTCCTGCGTCTTCTTCAAACCTGTCAACATCACGTTGAAGTGGCATTATCTGCATGTACTCCTCCAACTTCTACTGTACCTTGCAAAGCCTGCAACGCTGAAAACTGTTGGCACTGCAGTTTTGCTTCAAGTGCAAAGGCGGATACGGTACGATGTGGCCACATTGCAGCGGACGTTGCCATGGCTTCATGTCCTGCTTTCTTGTCATTTGGCGTCGGGAATACTGTGGCCAGACCCCCACAAAAGTCTGCGAGTAAGTTCCATCGATCTCGAAGCGGTTCCCAGCGCTCACTAAAACTTGCAGCGGGATTTTCAGCATTTAAGGAGAGAATCTGTTGCACAGCAGCTTCACTCGAAGCAGCAGTTCGTAGTTCGTGATGTTGAGACTCCATCGCAGCCAGTTTGGCATCGGTGTACGTGTCAATCAGCCGTGGGCGATAGATTCGAACAACTTCCTGGAAATCGACGGGATGCAAACCTGCCACTTGATCAGGAAGCACAGGTGGGAATGAACTGAGGCTTGTGTTGTTGCTACCACGTTCCTCCAGTTCTTCTGCGAGAGTATGCAGCTTTTGAACGAGCTCCAGCATCCTATCAGCAGCTTCAACGATGAGTTTCTGGCGCTCCTGGGCACTTAGTCCATCGAAAAGCTCGGCAGCCCAGCTACCCATTCCCCGCAAAAAAGCGACTACCGAGTGAGGTCTGACAGCGAACATACCGTCCTGTGAGCCGATCCTTTGTCCTGACCGATTCTGATCGCGCAAAGCAGCACGTTGAAACGCAGGGAGAGGTCCTTCCACACCCACTTCACCTGCCAGCGCAAGACGCAGCATGGATATCCGCTGGGGCTGCTGCGACAGCAAGGTTGCGTAGCCTGCTTGGAGTCCACCTCGCGTTTTCATGGCCATCGACCCAACCACGAGCGCCGCCTTCAAATCGAGCCACCAAGACGGAGATGGCGCGACAGAAGCCTTTCTGCGTGCCAATAGCTGCTGGATAGGAACTCTCGCGTTGTCAAACCAACGTGCGACCTCTGTTACCTTCCACCAAGTCATATCCGAAACGTGAGGACAAGCATTCACCGATGCAGCGCTGAGTTCTTCAGCATTTCCAGTCGCTATTTGACGCTGGAGATATGCCGACAGACGAGTGAGATTCGAGTGCCATTTCGCGCCGTCAGCAAACAAAACGGAGTCGAAGAACCACTGCACCAACGCGTCCAAAGCAGGTCGCGCACTTGATACGTGGACGAAACCGGGAAGCGCTTGCTGCTCCACTCTTCGTACAAGACTTCGAGCAACCGCACTAGCCACACCGTTGGAAGTGGAATCAGTTGGCTGCATCATTTCAGAGGAGCAGCTGATAACCTTCTGCTGCCAACGTTTGTGCATGGATTGGAGAAGCTTTGCCATGGTCTCGAACATTCCTTCGCCAGTCATATCTGGATTTCTATCGGGTTCCACCGGGAGGGACAGTAAGTGGAAAATCTCCATTTTACCTGAGCAGTAAGCACGAACTCGCATATCAATAAACACACGCGGCTCCTTCTCTCCTCTTTGTCGGCGGTCCACACTGTGGAGACTCAAAGAAAACGCCCAGCACCGCTGGATCACTCGACCAAGAGCCTGCAAATTGGCGCTCACCGCCACACGCGCCAAGCGCGTCACAAAATTACTGCCACGAAGTCCAGTGTTCGTCTGTGCCTGACAAATTGCCGCTATCTGGTCAAAGCTCAAGCCCACGGCCAACAACTCCACCACTCGGTGGAAAAGCTCCGCTGATCGAACCACCGCCCGAACTTCTGCAGTGCCGTCCGACTTGTGCTGATCCTCAGTATCCCACTCGTCCAGTGTGCTTTCAAACGTCACCAACTCGCCCCCAGCTCCTTCGTCAGCATCTTCAGCTCGAAACACAACGTCACTCAACGCCACATCCACCACGTCTCGATCTAGCAGGAACGTCAGTACTTCCCCATGGATCTGTGTCTCCACTGGAGCTTCAGAGGCTGGAGAAATTGCCTCAACAACTGGAGATTCAACTGTATCGACAGGAACTAACGGAATCGTCTCTACTGCAACAGGAGCATCAGCGTCTGAAGCGCACTCAGCAGCCTCCAGCTCCGGAGACGCAGGTGCTGATAGTGGCGCTTCATCCTCTGCACTCTCTTGCACCTCTGGAGGCTGCAAACACACAGAATTCTGCTCGGTTGCTACCTGTTCATTGTCCTGGGCCTTACCCTTCTCGTTTGCCTTGGGCAGCGCTTGGACGGCACTGAAGTAGCTCAACTTCTGCTCAGAGGACAGATCTTGGTACTCGCGCCACCTCAATGGATGCTGCATCGTTAAGTGCGACGTGTAGTTGTCCGTGCGGAAGGTGGGGCCGCCCCAGTACTTGGGCTTTGTGGTGCGCGCTCGTCGTCTGGAGGACCCATTCGGATCGGCCTCCCGCCCGAAGGCGGCGCAGAACATGCAGAGCACAGACTGGGCCTCCTGAGAGGCGACGTCTCGCTCCACTACGCGCACGCCGTACATCTTCTCGTGGGCCGCGAGGAACGGCACTACCCGCTTCAAGCGCTTCTTCGGCGGCGTCATTTTACGAAATTAATTACGAAATTAGTGGTCTTTGGACTTACAACCACGAAAATAGGTAGTTTCGGTTCTGACCGAAAATACGCTATTTTGGGGGCCATTACCAAAGTGAGGCCCTGAAGCAACGATGGCCATGCGAGCGAATGTGATGCGCGTGGCGGCGCGCCAGCTCCGGCGCCAGACGCAGACGCAGTCGACGGTGCTGTACGCTTCTTTCGCTTCCCAGTCGCTGCCGCAGACGCAGCTGCGCTCCATGAGCGTGTTCTCCAACATTAGGAAGTCGGTGTCGGGCAAGCTGGAAGAGCGCAACCAGCACAAGCAAGGTAGGATTGGCTGCATGTGCATATATGCATAATACAATAGAGACTGACGCTGTCGATGCAGGGGAGGCGTACAAGCAGCAGATGATTGATCTTTCGCAGAAGGAGAAGTTCGACCTGAACGGCTTTTACGAGCACCTGCAGGTTAGGAGCTTTTGGCTTTAGAGGAAGAGTGTTGCTTCTGCAGAGGCTCACGAGGTGGATGTATACTCTGTTTTCGGTGTTGTAACTTGGTTATATGGTAGAAAAACGCCGAGGCGAGCGGTGCGAGTGGATGGCGATCCATGATTCCCGGCGTGTCGTCGATGGTGAGGCTATTGCTGGTTTTGGTTGGATTGACGTGGTGCTGACATGAGTATTGTGACTGTTTGACAGACTGCCGTTCAGCAGATGAAGGCGTTCATGGCCATCCTGGAATCGATGGAGGTAGATAACCATTGTTGAGATATCTTGCTTCGATGCGTAGCTGATGCTGATGCTATTGTGTGCTGTGAACAGCCCGAGTACCGTGAGAACCCCCGTCTCATCAACGGCAAGATCAAGAGGAAGATCTCCGAGAAGGCTGGCCACGTATGTCTCGTGTATTGTTGTTGCAATTCTGCCATTCTGTACATGGTCCGAATCTTACGCTGTTTCTGGTGTTTTGCAGTCACCGGAGGAGATCAACAACATGCTGCGCAACTACGAGCAGCTGTCCGCTCTTCACATTTGGCTGGTGAAGCGCGTGGAGCGTGGCCTCCACATTCCCGAGACCCTGGACGAGACCACGGAGCTCGTGCGTCAGGACCCCACGGGCTTCCCCGCCAAGAAGTTCAGGTACGCTTCAACCTCACTCCTCCAGCTATTGATCGATTGTACTAAACGTTTTCAATGTCCATTCACTACAGGATGAAGCAGCGTCGCTACTAACCAGTGCCCAGTAGATGCTTGATCGTAGCGCATGTAGCCATCTTTTTGCAATGGAAAAAAGAAAGAAAAAAAACTTTTTTTCTCGCAATTTTTCGACTTCGAAATGCACAAAATTCAAAACCAATTCTTAAATATCCGCCTTTTGCGCAAACCACACATACGTCATTTGACAATCCACCGGTACCAATGCAGAGCTCGCACGACGTCGTGTTCGGAGACCCCCTGAAGCCCGTGAAGCTTGACGACTTCCGCAATGTCCTTATCCGGTACGCCACCCTCTTAACTAGTGCTTTGATCCCCACCAACACTCACTCTGCGTTGCGTATCCAGCCAAGAAGAGACCATCATCTTCGCGTTGATTGAGCGCGCGCAGTTCCCGCGCAACCCGGAGGTCTACGTCAGCATGAAAGAGAGGTGCAGTGCTACTACACTATTGCTTATTACTACTAGACATTAGGTACTAACGTTTCATCACTGTGTACAGCAAGAGCGCGGCGTTCGGAGGGTTGAAGGGCAAATACACGACATTCGACGGCAGTTTGCTGGACTTTATGCTGCTGGAGACGGAGAAGCTGCACGCGTTGGCGCGTCGCTACACGTCCCCGGACGAGAACGCTTTCTTCCCGCACCTGCTGCCGGAGCCCATCCTGCCGATCCTCGACTACCCGCGCGTGTTGAACCCGAACCGGATCAACATCAACAACCAGATCATGAGCGTTTACCAGGAGAAGATTCTGCCTGGTTTGACGACGCTCGCTAGTGATGACACCGCGGTAGTTGCTACTTTTCAAGTGTGTTGCTTTATTAACTTTTGCTGATAGTTTTTTTATCGTTACTTGCAAAATAGTACGGATCTACGGCGTCGGCGGACATTGCGGTGCTGCAGGCGCTGAGCAAGCGTATCCACTTCGGCAAGTTCATCGCTGAAGCCAAGTTCCAAGCGGAGACTGAACGCTACAAGAAGCTCATTCTTGCGAATGACGCTGACGGAATCATGGAGGCGCTGACGAACCTGGCGGTTGAAAAAGTTGGTTTTTATCGTGCATGTGTAGATCACCTACCTGTTCTGTAGTGTGGCTGACCTCGTCATGAATGGCTTTTGTACCTTTTAGAAAGTGCTAGAGCGCGTCAAGCTCAAAGCCTCAACGTATGGACAGGACCCGAACGCGCCGGCCACTTCGGATGACAAGGACATGAAGGTGAACCCGCAGCTGATCTCGGACCTGTACCGCGACTTCGTGATGCCTCTGACGAAGGAGGTGCAGGTGCAGTACTTGCTGCAGCGCGTTTTACACCCATCTATTGCTGTGGCTGGCGTGGAGGGCTCGTTCTGTTGGCAGGCCGCTCAGGCTCACTTCGGAGGCGAAACTCTCGACAAGGATCAGTTGTTGCAGGCGGAATCCATCAGCAAGGTCTTCTACGACGTCAACGCGAACCGCACGGCTTATGGAGTCGTTCCTATTGAGGACTCGCGCCTGGGTATGATCAAGGAAACGCAGGCACAGCTGATGCGTAGCTCGCTCAAGGTGTCCGCCGAGATTGTGCTTACACGGTCGTTCATCTTCGCGGCCAAGGACAAGCAGCTAGGCAAGAACTCGGACGTGACCAAGGTGTTCTGCCCGACAGACACAGACGCCCGGTTGCTCGCACAGGCAGAGCAGTGCTGGCCGAGTGCGCAGATGGTCTCAGTCGCCAACGTTTCGGAGGCTGCGAGTCGCGCCTTCAGTGAGGTGACGGCGGTAGCGGTGACTACAGCTGGCGCTGCGGACTCGCACGGCTTGGAGCAGGTTGATACGAGCCATGCACTGGCGTCTGAGGTTGGAGTGTCGGAAAACAAGTCGTTCATTCGCTTCGTGATCGTCTCCAAGGGATACCCTGCGGCCACGGGCAAGGACAAGTCGTGCTTGAGCATGGAAATTAAGCACGAAGTGGGCTCCTTGCTCAGCGCCCTGGACGTATGGAAGAAGCACGGCATCAACCTTACGTGCCTCGAGTCTATTTACCGTCAGGACGAGGGCGGCTACGACTTCTTCGTGGAGATTGTGGACCACTTCGATGACGAGAACGTGCGGCAGGCGGTTGAGGAGCTGCAGTCGGTCTGCACCGTCAAGCATCTTGGCTCGTTCCCCATTGCGAAGCGTCCCATCCAGAGCTAAACACGATCAAGGCTTGCAGTTAGCAGGTAGTGCTTGGTACACTTACTTCTCTGGAATCTAAGGATGGCGATTCAATACTTCCGAGTGCTGGGCAAGCCTGTCTTGATCTTAATTTCTGTTGTTACCATCGCTTGTTGTCATCCAGATCGACGTACTCAGCATCGATGACGGTCTTTCGACGACCACCCACCGATGAATCGCGCAGCAGGTCGATCACGTCACCAGTTTCGAGGTTGCGATCTACACAATCCATGCAAAACAGGAAGATCAGACATCCGGTGTCAGATAATCAGCTCTTCAACTTACACTTTAGCTCTGTGAAATTCAGTTGGCCCCCCTGCCCAACAGAAGCTTTCATGTGCACCCTCGCAGACCCGTACGCCCCGTTAACCGGAAACACCGCTTCAATGCGTCCAACGCCATTCACAGCTACACCACAGTACCATAAATTAGCACCAACTCCAGCATCCAAAACTCTATCCACGTACTCGACTCCATCCACTGCTCCGGCCCACCAGCACTGACATCCTCCCCCATTTGTTGCCTCACGCGCTTGTTGGCCTGCAAGTACTCGTCCGTACGTCGTCGTAGCTCCCCCGCTCTCTCCATGGAGCTCCGCATGGCCTTGCCCACAAACGAGAACACCGTCTTCACGAAGCCTCTCACCACGAGCGGCATACCCTGCACCAACGAGCTCAAGTCATCCTGCACCGCCGACTTGGAGCGTCGTCGACTGCGTGTGAACATGTCGTTCAGTGTATCAATGTTCGAGCTCACGTTGCTGAACGGGTCGTTGGACGACCGGAACTGCCTGAAAAACCGCTGGTACAGCGTGTACATGCCGAACCCCGCAGCGCCCGCAATGATCACTCCAAAAGCCACTGCAATACAAACACCAACGTTACTCGTGTTACTCGCCAATTAACTGCATTCAATACGTACACGAGGTGGAGGCGATGAGAGCTCCCGTGCCCAGTAGTACGAGTCCTCCCGTCTTTAGCGTGGCCTTCCAGTCATTGCCGCTCTGCCACGGATTCCGTCCAGGCGAGTAGAAGCGTTTCAATTGCAGCGACAGCACAGGAGACGCGCTTCCACCGACAAAAGGTCGACCAACAGGCAGAGCAAGTGGTCGAGGCGAGACAGCAGCAAAACGAGGAGGAGACACACGCGGTGACGAGCTCAGCGTGCTAAAGGAGGGAGATAGGACGCTCAGTGAGGCATACGGAGCAGCGCACGAGCGTATACGCGTCGCTATCAACGGAGACACGCAGCGCCGCAGCAGATACGACGAGCTCATCTTCCTACCGCAAAATGAGAGAAAGAATGATGGTAAAGTGATGTGTGAAACGTAAAATTTGGATAAGTCAGGATAAGAGGTTTTCTATTTTTAGCTTCCTTGTTGAAGCAATCCTTCTCATATTTTTTTTTTTAAATGGTGCAATTCTGGCCGACGGACGTGTATTTAGCGCCGCCTGCGGACTCGTTGGCAGCGCCCGAGGCGGATGTGCAGCGTCTGGTGTGGGCTGTGGCGGGAGTGTTCGTGGCTGCGTCGGTTATATCGTCGGCGCTGCTGATCCGCGGCCACCTCAACCACTTTACGCAGCCAATTGTTCAGAGTAAGGTACGGTAACCATGCAAGATGAAATGTTTTTTATTATATTCTTACATTTATTTTACTTAAATTATATCTGCAGATAGTGGGTATCTTATGGATGGTACCGATCTACGCCACCGACTCATGGCTAAGTCTACGCTTCAAGGACGCTGCGCTGTATCTTGATCTCATGCGGGACTCGTACGAGGGCTACGTCATCTACCTCTTCTTGGCTCTGATGATCGCGTACTTAGGTGGAGGCAGCAACGAGAGAGTCATCGCCAGTATGAGGGGCCTACCAGATCTGGACCACCCGTGGCCGTTTAAACGCTGGTTCAAGCCTGTTCAGATGGGACCAGAGTTCTTGAGAGACTGCAAGATGGCTACAATGCAGTTCGTAGTGGTGAAACCTATGATGGCCTTCGTAGCCATTGTGCTGAGACTCAACGGCATGTACGACCAGGGCAACTTCAGTGCCAAGAAAGGGTACCTGTACACCAGTTTGGTGGTCAACGCCTCCATCACGTACGCGTTCTACTACTTGGTGCTCTTCTACTTGGCTCTACGAGCGCAGCTGGGTCCGTACAACCCCGTACCCAAGTTCCTGTGTATCAAGGCGGTGCTGTTCCTGTCCTTCTGGCAGAGTGTGGTGCTGGCTTTCCTTTCTCGCTTCCAGATCATTCATGAACTGGGATCTTGGAGTGTTGAGAACGTCACCACTGGCATCCAGAATCTTCTCATCTGCTTTGAGATGTTTTTTGTGGCTCTGGCACACCACAAAGCGTTCCCTTATCAGCCGTACGCACACGGGGACCCGGCGCTACGTACGAGCATCCTAGCTGATCACCTTGCCTTTGAAGACGCGATGCGCGACTTCAATGAGGTCATGCCGGTGGTCCTCCCAACTCCTTTCAAACCTGGTGCTGCTACGCTAAAGGCCAAGAAGAAGTACGATTTAGTTCACCCAAAGGACCTCTTCGATTCGGAAACTGTGAGGCTTCTGAGCGACGACGGAGCTACATCAGATGCCGAAAGCGAGTCGTCCTTGGACTCGAGAACCTCGAGAAGTTCCAGAAACTCAGGCTCCGGACGGAAGTCAGTGTCGCGCGGCTGGAAGCTGTAGTGGGCCGTGAGCGATGTTTTTTATCTATTGAACATGACACGACGATGATATACATTCAAAACCGAGTTTTGCGCCACATCCTGGGCGTTTATAGGCCTTGCTAGTGTTTCTTCTGTGCTACGTGCTTGCAATTGACATCACTGACTCAAAGATCGTCTTTGCGGATCTGGAAGTTGCGTAGATCATCCTGGCCAATCAACTCCAGACCCTTCTCGTTAGCGAGATGCAGTACGCAGATGAAGTAGAAGGACACCGTCACGTTCGAAGGCACCTAAACACAACAAACAACCACCGAGTTAGCAAATGCTTCACACACGCCTGATAAACGACAAAACTCTTCCCACCTTGCCCGCAACGTTTTCAACCACGTTCTCAAACGTCGTTTCTAATGCCTCCTCCTCGCCATCTTTTCCGTCTTCCTCAGGTTCACGTGACCGTTTCCCACTCTCATTAAGAGAAGTGTCAGCTTGTTCGGCATTGTTAGGCTGTTCGCCAGTGTCACCCTCCTTCGATCCACTCTTAGCAACCTTTTTCTCTAGGTGATCCCAGATACTTCCCTTGAGCTTCTTCACGTCCACACGCTTGGCAAAGCGCTCGTAGTGTACACCGATTTTCTCGACCACGCGATCAGCCTGGACAAGACCTTCCACAGAATACAAGGCTTCTGTACCAGGGTCATCCGCTCCGCTGGTGCCATCGTCCTCATCGTCATATTCAACCTCAAAGCCACCGCTGTCCTCATTGTACGTGAATGGCTGATCTCGATCGTGGTCATCTGCAATGTCTCCACTACTGTCTCCAAATTCGAAACTGTCCACAGAAGGGTTTTCTCGCTTGACAGCATCCAAAACACCACTACCACGCTTCCTAAAGAACTGAGGCCGTTCCTTTAAGAAATGCCGGAAAAAGAGACTGAGCTCAATGTGTGTGTCCACAGGCAATACGAGATCCGAGGCGTTTTCCGTGTGCTTCTTCATGTTGCCCTTCGAGATCCCCAAACTGGGAACAGATTTTGGGGCTTTAAACCTCGAGAAATCAACTTCATCTTCAAAGAAGTCAGTCGTAATAGCTGTCTTCTTGTCAGCACCAGCATTGCTTCCCTTCCGTACACGCTCAATAGAAAATTCAGTTTGCTCAGCCTTGATCAGAACTCCGTCTTCATTCTCTCCTACAAGCCCATCTTTGTCCGCTTCATCCGCAAGACGCTTCGTTTGAACCTTACGAGCAGCAGGGAACTTCCAGTGACCAGGCCCCGCCCAGTTTCGGAGCATCTTCACGTCGAAGTACGAGTAATCATTCTTGCCGTCTTGATCCTCTCCCTGCTCGTCTTCTTGCGTGGCCGAACGGACAAGTGCAGACTCGATCATCTGCGAGAACAGATTGCTTTCATAATTCTCCGGCAAGTTCTCGTTCACCCTGGCTCGGAAGAAGTCCGTAGCCGTTGATTTCAACGACGATTCCTTGTCTAGGGTGTTGGGGCCACTTTCAATCCCGTCCTGCGTAAAGACATCCTGCACGCTGTTTTCATCGTCGCTTTCAGCGAGATCAATGACGTCGTTCTCCTTCTCCATACCCACATCGTCTGCAGGCTCAGCCTCTACGACTTCTTCTGCGTCACCAACAGTTTCTCCACCATCCTCATCAGCATCATAGGCTACATTGTCATCGCCAAAGTCCACAGAAGTATCCTGTGGCACATCTTCTCCATCGGACTCATCTTCACTGGCACCTTCCATAATACCAGCCAAGTTCATGGTGATTGCATCCTGCTGGTCCAGCGTCTTCCTCCGCCCCTTCACCGGCGTCTTCAGCAAGAAGTCGTTCTTAATACCAAGCTTGTGGCGGGACTCGTCACCGTAAAACTCGTCTAGCTGGTCGTACATCCGGTACAATGGAGGGCAAACTTCAAGGCTTTGGACGTCCTGGCTAATACAAGACAGGTCCCCGAAAATCGACAAGCTGATGCGCTCCTTCGCAGCAGGAGCCTTGGCTTCTTCCTTTGTTACCTCAGGAGCATCCGTACTCTCAGCTTCCTTGACCTTCGCATCCTCTGCGCCATCATCTTCTGTAGCCTCATCGTTTTCATCACCCTGATCCTCTTCAGTGGTGCCATCTTCCGCCGAATCTGCCTGTTCCTTCTGAGATGTTTCAATGTCAGCATCCTCACCCTTCTCCATGTTGGCATCCACGTCAGATCCTTTTCTCTCGCCACTTGTGTTGCTTGCGTCAGCATCGTCCTTCTCCCCATCGTCTTTCTCCTCGTCATTTTTCTCACTTTCTTCCTCTCCATCCTTCTCAATTTTCTCAGTCGTATCCTTTCCTTCCTTCTCGTTTTCATCCCCCGTCTTGTTCGTCAGATCTGTGCTCTTCTTTCCATCAGAAACGTCCTCTGACTCGCCATCGGGCTTCTCCTCGTGAATCGGCTTCCTCGTAGCAACACTCACATCCGACGAGTTCAGCAAGATCTTGCAGCCGTCATACACGCTCAGATTCGCCAGCAGCATTCCTTTCGCGCCGCCTTCATCGAATGACTGGGACATCTTGTGGAAGAGCGGGTCCGCCTCACATTCCGTGTCGTACGCCTTCAAGTTGATGTTGTTCAAGTTCTTCTCGATCGTTCGCGCATGGGTCTTCCTCGTCTTGCGCGCAGTCTTCGTAGTCCCCTCTCCATCGCTTGCTGCATCGTCTCCTCCGTGCTTCTGCTCCGTGCGGGATAAATTCTCCAGGATCTTGTACGACGAATTCCACGTATCATCCACTCGGTACGAGTAGATCTTGATACTGGCGTCTAGCGTACAACTGGCCTTCTGGAAATTGTACGTATCGTCGTCTGCATCTCCATCCGCTGCATTCTTCTTGGACGAGTCCAGGATGTCCTCCATGTGGTCGATCAGGTGCAGCGACCACGAGTTCTTGACGTTAATTTTCTGTATCATACCCACAGCAGCAGTCATCAGCATATCGCAATACCATAATTTACAAGAAAATAAACCTACATTCTCCGAGGACATCTTGATAATTGTCGAGTACATGTCACTAATGTACTGTTTGCTGTGTGCAGGGGGCGCAGTGCCAGAAGCAGCTCCAGCCCTCTTCTCACTGGGCGTGAGAGACCGTCGACGCTGCTGGAAAGCCAGCGAACGGCGTTTACGTCGACGTCTGGCGATCTCTTCCTCGTCATTCTGGGATAACGAGCGCTTGCGTTTGCCCGTAGAGCGCTTAGCCGAGTCGGCCGGGGCCTGCGCTTTCTCTCCCTGCTCCTCCTCATCCTCCGTGAGCTCGTACTGCTCCACGTCGCTCCCAGCCTCGTCGCCTGTCGCTGCCATAGTGCAGCAAGTTTTGAATTGATTTCTTACAGTGTCATTGGGGTGAGAATTTAAGAAAAGTGACATGCTTCTTTTAGTGCGCCCTTTTGTTTTATTTTTATCTATAGGGGTAGGACACTACTAGTAAAGTGGCTACAATTGTACAATTGTAGCCACTTAACACTTCAACAGCAACAGTTATGAAGCGACTTGAGGCGATGGAGCACTTCCAGCGGAAGATCAACGAGAACCCCATGGACGCCAATGCGCACCACCGTCTTGCAGTGCTGGCAAGAGCAGGAGGCGACCAAGAGACCTACGCGCGACACTCCCGCATCGCTTGGTTCACTCAACAAGGAGGTCCCGAGGTTTCGAACGAGTTGGCACTTGCAAAGCTCCAAGGCGGACAACGCGAGGAAGCCGAGACGCTGCTGCGTCAGACAATTGCACGATGGCCGACGTTCCCACCAGCATACTGCAATTTGGCGGCGTTGCTGGCCAAACGGGGCAAGTACAACGAGGCGTTGGCCCATAGTTCCACAGCATTGCGGTTGTCCCCGGACGATCCGAGTTTACATCGGAATATTGGCCAGGTGTACGAACAGCTAGGACGATCGAGTGAGGCGCTCACGCATTTCCAACGGGCGTTGAGTTTAGCACCTGATGACGCTGAAGTGGCTCGACGAATTGCGCTGCTCTCGCTCGGTCGAGGACGCACGGAAGTCGCCACACAGCACTACAGTCGACACCGGGGTCTCACGGGCCAGCACTACGACCTCAAGCTCTGATATGTGGCTAAAGACGATGAGACCTTGAGCGAGTGCACCGTTGGCGTCCACAGCGTTCAGAATGAACTCAGTTTCCTGACCAGAACTTACACTATCTTTCGCGTCTTCTTTAAACATGCACTGGATTCCTCTGTAGATATGGAAGGTCAGTCACACCTTTCGTTCTCGCGATCGAGATCACTTTGGTGACTCGTAACATTCGATCGCCTGAAAGCCATCGGGTATCTAAATCTGTCGGGGACTAACCATCAAAAAGGGGGCGTTAGCTTCAAGGTGTAAAACCTCATTATCTACCTGGTATTTTCGGGTACATCGGCGTATGAATAGTGTTGTTTGAGCCCCCCCACCTCGAGCCTGAGGCTCGCTCGTCTTATTCCCCCGCCCTCCAGCTTCAAAGTGGCGAGAGATGGCACTCTACTGCCACTTGGTAGCTGTTTGTGCCAATCTTCCTCTGTTTTCTGCGTTCTATTGCTGGCAGGAGGCATCCAGGCAGGCCCAGCTTCAGAGGCCCCAAAGGAAGGAAGAGCTCTGACCTGACCCTATTCAAACTCAAACCAAACGCCAAAGTCGACAGGCCTCCATCTCGCCGCTCTCACTCTTCACTCTCTCTCGCGTCACAAACCTCTCCATCTGGCTGGCTCGCTCCCCTTGTAACACGGCAACGAACAACAAGCTCAGCACATTCGCCATGAAGCGCTCGTTCCAGCACGTTGCCGCGCTTCGGTCCGAGGTCGACGACAGTTCATCAACCACCTCAATGGACAGCGAACCAGTTGCCAGCACTGCCGTGGGGGTCGCCAGCCACGATTCCAGCTACTTTAGTCGACCGCGGAAGCACCGGGCGTTGTGCCGTGCTGTTCCGTCGCCTTTGGAGGTCCCATTGACCCCCGGTCGCAGCCTCGCTTTCAAGCTCATGCTGCCGCTCTCTTCTCCTCGGAAATGCGGGGACATGGAAGCCGCGTTGCAGGAGGAGGCACTGCTGTGTATGGTGCTTTCGTATCTCAACGTTCGCGAGCACCAGTTCGTTCGACAAACCAGTCGATCGTGGCGACGACGCGTGCAGACTTTGGAGCTGGATCGATTGGACCTATCCGCTCGGACGTCGCCGGTGTGCACGCGTACACTGGACCGTGCGTGTCAAGGAGCGATGCAGAGTTACAGTCGCGTCCGTCGCCTTGATCTGTCGGGTCAGCGATCGCTAGCCGACCGCGACCTGCTCGTGCTGACGTCGTGCTTCTGGGCGCACCTCGAGGAGATCGTTGCCGATGACTGCTTGGAGCTGTCGGACTTTGGGCTGTTGGCTGTTCTGAACGCTCAGTCGCTTCGGCTTCGGTCGGTGTCTGTGCGTCGATGCAAGCGAGTCACGGGCGAACTGTTCGCGACTCAGACCTCGCTGACGCAGCAGCTCACTGGATCGCACCCGTCGTTGACGACGCTCAATCTGGACGATACAAGCGTGACCGGTGCCTTTATTTCACGTGTTGAAGCTCACTTCCCGGCACTCCAGTACTTGAGTGCACTGCACACGCCAGCCCACCGAGAGTTCTTCGTACAGAACCCGACGCTGAGTCCTCTGCTACGTGAACTGCAACTGCTGGTGAGCAACGAACTGGTTGATTTGCCGCTACTACCAGCTCTTCTCGATGAATTCAGCCGATGGGGCCGTCGCCAACTTCAACATAACATTGGAGTCTTCACGCGCACATTGGCATCGAGTGGATCTCGAGCACTTTTGGACGTGCCTTTGGTCCTTTCGGGAAGTAGCGAGGGCGATGAGAGCACTGAGGAGGAGGAAGATGGGTTGGCTTTGATGTCTGCGCTGCTGTACGCGTGTGCGAGCGGTCGGACACGCGTGCTACCAGCTCTTCTAGAAGTGGCAAAGAGTCAGCCGAATGGAACTGCTTTCGACTTGGAGAATACGGACACCGATGGCCACACGCCACTTAGTCTCGCGGTGGCTAACGGGCTTACGGAGGCCTCGAGCCTGCTCTTGCGAGCTGGAAGTGACGTCAACACACGGTCGTCGAGTCTTTCTTCGCCGCTTTACCTCGCTAGTGAGCATGGTTGGGACCTGCTAGTGGACATGTTGCTAGACGCCAATGCACGAAGGGATTACGCGGTAGTCGGTGGCGCGACGGCGCTGTGTGCCGCCGCTAAGAATGGTCACCGGTCCACGGTTCTGCGTCTACTTGCAGCCGAGAAGCAAGCCGAGGATGAAGCGCAGGTTGGAGGCCGCATCAACAAGCAACAGCTAGTACAGGCGCTGTTCCTGGCTTGCGAAGGCGGTCATTTGTTCGTAGTCTCGGATCTTCTGCTGCTGACCGAGCTGGACGCCAACACCCTCATGGACGAGAACGTCTCGCCGCTCTACTTGGCGAGTCAAATGGGTCACGTCGCCATCGCTTCGCTTCTGCTTGCGCGTGGGGCTAATCCGAACTTCCGACGACCGGCGGGCGGCGTGTCCTGCCTGTACATCGCAGCTCAGGAAGGACACGACCAGATCGTCCGTCTACTGGTGAACGCAGGGGCCGATGTCCACACCAAGATGGACGACATGTCCACCGCGCTGCACATTGCCGCTCGCATGGGTCGGAAGACCGTCTCCCAGTCACTACTGCGTTGCGGTGCTCGTCTGAATGACCAGACCCGTTCCGGGCTGACAGCGCTATACATCGCAAGCGAAGAGGGCCACGTGAAGCTGGTTGAGTTCCTGCTTGAAGTAGGCGCAGCAACCGACATTCAAACGTCCAGCGGTGCCACGGCACTCTTCGCGGCGGTACACCGTGGCCACAGTGCTGTTGTGAAGAGTTTACTGCTCGGTGGAGCGAGCCCCACAGTGTCGAAGCACAATGGCACCAGTCCGCTTGATGCCGCTGCTTTACTGGGCGATGTCAAGGTCGCACGGCTTCTGCTTAGCTTCGGTGCTCGCGTGGGCGGTTTGGCGTTGCATTTCGCTGAGCGTCGACGCGACTCTGCTGATCTCCAAGCTCTGCTTCGTGCTCGGTACTACAGCCAGCACTTCCCTCGTGTCACTACGACCTCATCTACAGCTGCGACTACGAATGAATCGGAGCAGGAGACCACAGCAGTCTGATAACGAGGTATCATAACAATAGAGAAGGTAAACTTCAACTTGAAGGCGATTGTTATCATGTAATTTGCTCTTGACGACTATCCAAACTCAATACTTATGCGCTGTGCGTGGATGCTTCTGCTACTTGATCATCCTTCGCCTTTGGACTTGACTTCAGTTCACCTTTGATCTTACTAGTCACATGGTGTACGGCTTCCTTTGCGCGGGTCTTGATCGAGGGCTTTTCGATTTCACCGATGGCCACTTGCACTTCGATGATCTGGCGTTGCAAAGGTGCAAAACCACTGAATGACGCGTCACGTGTGGTGCTCACAAGCCACTCGAGCGTCTCGGAGGTCGACGGTTTCTTTTCGCTGCGTTTACGTCTCGGGTTCTCCGTATCGTACGCGTTGGCCACCTTGTGCAGGTCGGCTATTGCGTTAAACGCCTGCTCCATGGACCTACGGGCTGCGTTGACTTCGTTTGCGCCTGCATCCTTGCGAATGTGGTCGGCCGCGTGTCTGAGTTCCTTTACTGCGTCTTTAGCGTGGTCCAGACCATCGTCGAAGAACGACGTCGCTGAGCTAGACAAGTGCAGGTGATGCTTGTGATCGTATTCGCCGAGTTTGTGCTTGAGAGCTTCCAGATAGGATAGCGTTTCGTGTGCGCTTTGATGCAGTTGGGCCTGCAGCTTGGTGAATTCCTGTTCTGCGAGAGCGTTCGTGGTAGACTTGCCCATGCTTGTGAGCTTTTCCGGGCACTTTCTCGAATGGGCAGTAGACTAGTAGTAGTTAGTGCTCGAAATGAACCCACGTGATGAGGGAGAATCCGTTGTTGTCTCACTGCGACGATTATTTCGGTACTCCGAATACCAGAATAATGCTTCTCGAATCCGATTTTTTACGTTTTGCATCAACAGTTGTAGGAAATCACTTCTGCACGTACCGATACATCGACTAAGAGGCCCGAGCCGATGTTGTTTTGTGATAATCGTTTGATTGCCGTAACTTTACAATGACCTGGGCTCAGACTCCTTGAAAGATGCCAGTCAAATTGAAGCCTTCATTGGGCTGCTAGAATAACGATATCTTCGTTACTGTGTAAGAAACAATAATGAACGAAAGGACAGCGTGGCATATAGAGAGCACGCCCAGTATCGCAGTGAGGATAATGGCCGCAAAACGAAGAAGTAATCCACTATTTTTGTGGAACAATCTTGACAAGTGCGGCTGCGACTGCGAAACCTCTTCTCAACATGCTCAGTTGTGAATTCGATCTCTAT
Source organism: Phytophthora multivora (assembly GCA_001314345.1). Lineage (NCBI taxonomy): Eukaryota > Oomycota > Peronosporomycetes > Peronosporales > Peronosporaceae > Phytophthora > Phytophthora multivora. The sequence continues at coordinate 25,428 of LGSM01000126.1, read as the reverse complement.
CACACAAGTCCTTTACCAGCACAAGTACGACCTCAACCATGGGCAAGTCCACTGAGCACAACCCTGCCGCTGAGCAAGAGTTTTCCAAGATGGAGCAATTGTTGATTCAGACAGCGGACGAAGCTGCCAGCTGTCTCAAGACCCTGAAGAGCAACCTCTCCGAGTATGACAAGCGCCATGGGCTGCTCTTCCTGAACACGGCCAAATCCTACATGAGAAGAGATATCCGCGCCGCGAAAGACAAAGCGTCTGAGCTTAAGCACGTCGCCGACCAGATCAGCAAAAATGAGACCCCGTCTGAATGGGAGATCACCGCAGCGCGCAGCAAGATCCACGAGGTCTCAGACGTCCTACTCAACTTAAAGAAGACGGCTCGTGCCTATGACAGAAAAAATCATTTGGAAAACTGCTCCAAGTCGGATCTCAAAACGGACGAGCGCTACTCAAACCCGGATTTCGATAAGTCCGAGTCTGAAGGCAGTTGGTTCAGCGAAGACACTGCTAGTGACCGCAGCGGCAGTGGTGTCAGCGGAAAGGGCGACACTGTAGAAGCAGTGGTGAGGTCAACTGTGCGCCACAACTTCAGCGGATTTTCGGCCTTGAAGCACCAGGTGTCGGAGGCGGAAGACTCGTTGTCTCCATCTTTTACCGATCAAGTCATAAGTACCATGAACGCCATGTCGAACAGCCTGAAAGGTGCAGCCAACTTTGAGCCAGAAGGCAAAGAGAAGAAGAGCATGAGTGTGTAGATATCAAAACTGTGGATATCCCGATCCTCCTGTACATTTCCAATTCTAGCTTCAACTTTGCAATTATTATTTTTGCTTTTTGTGTCGAAAAATTATTTCTACTGGCCAATCAATGGCCTGGATTCGCATTCCGCAGTTTTGAATCGGTGTGAATATGGCGACTTGGTTCCAGAAGGAGATTGTGCTCACGGCGCCCAGCCGCGGCTTCCACTGTCTGTTACCGCCACTCCTTCTACTGCAATGATCACAACCCACTCGGTGCTAATATTCCTTGTTTATTTCTTGCAAAGTGGTGACGCGTGAGGTTGAGAACCAGGTTCGAACACATTTTCTTTGAAATGCTAATGTAATTAATCTGACAAATTCACAATTGTATAGCTGCCAGAGCTGTCCCGTGTGAAGGTCGGTATGGCCAATTTGTTCATCAAGCACACGTCTGCGTCGTTAAGTATTAACGAGAACTGTGATCCGGATGTTCGGTGCGTCATGCTTCGTTCATTAATTCCACATCAGACTTCGTAACTCTTGCCGTTATTTTATTGTTACAGCACCGACATGGAAGGAGCCTTCAACCGCATTGTGCCAGAGTCCTGGAACAAGTAGGACACTACCATCTTTACTTTTTTCAAGGTGCTGTAGTAACATTATTATTCGTGTAGGGAATTTTTCCGCCACACGGACGAAGGCGACGGTGAGATCAACATTTCCTAGTACCATCAAACTCGATGTTACACACTTGCACTGATTCACGGTTTTGTATTGCTCACTGGCGTAGACGATATGCCAGGACACGTGAAGTCAACGCTGATCGGTGCTTCAGTGAACATCCCGATCACTAACGGCAAATTCAACCTCGGCACGTGGCAAGGTATGGGTATCTGGTGTCTTTACTCAGGACTGTAGATCGTGCATGTATTAAACGAGTGTTTTACGTAGGCATCTATCTATGCGAGCACCGCGACATCGGTGGGTGGGGCTCTGGCCACAAGCGTAAAGTTGTCGTCACCATCCAGGGATCCACGGCGTAGGAGCTCTGAGCAGTACGAGTGCGGACCTTTGTAGGTTCCCAAATGCTATCATGTCGTTGAATGACAACATTTCAAAAGATCCTTGCGTCCTTTGCTTAAATGTGACGTCCCAGAACAATTTGTGAAAAGAAGATTTATCGAAATACAACGATATGCATACATTTTACATTTGTGTCGTGTCCAGGTTACCAGTAGTTGTTATTTTCTTCTGTTGTACTTCGGTGCTGGTCACCGCTCAAGCTTAAGTAGCAACAGTTGCGTCGGAATCCAGCAAGTTCCTTGACTTCGCAGTAGCATCACGTTGCTCGTCAAAGCAATAAATCTTCTGCCAAGGTGGCTCCATATCGGGAAGCAGCTGCAAGTTGTAGCACGCACAGGCACTGAATACCGGCAAGTACTTCCTTGACGTATCAATGGGGATCCGCATGCCTTGGGGCACTCTGTTACGCACAAATAGCAGGAACCCAGCGAGCAGGTCAACCATAACACCGATCCGATCCTCCTCCTTGAATGTGTCAGCATCTAAGAAGTTTACTCTCGCAGGGAGTTGCGGCTTGGGTCCTCGAAACGACCCCGTCGTGATGAATCCGCCCTCGCAGTACATAATTGCTGGCATGTGGTCACACGCTGGTGTCGGCAGTGACAGTGTCCGCTTCAAATGCTGGGCGTCAACTCCATAGTACCGAAATCCAGCCTGTCCTTGTGTCACCACCTCCGTGATGCCAATGTAGCTGCCTTCACTTAGGCCCACACACTCCCAGTAGCTCACCGCGTTTGGAGCACACACCCGATCGCCGAACATGGAGCCACCGTTAGGCCCCCAGTGTGACACATAACAGTCTCCACTTTCCACTAAATACACGTCACCCCCATGTCTCTTGGCGTCAAAGTGTAGATCAAAGTCATCTGTAGTGGAAAAGTAGTGGTAAGCTGAAATTTATTTTTCGGGAAGTTGCAAAAAAGAACTGCACAAAGTTAATAAAACTTACATGATACAACAGCCTGCAATTGCCTTAAAAGTGGCAGCACCACTGCGAGTTGCAGCGTATCACATTGGGGCGGGGGACTCTGCAGATTCACTTGAGGCAGCTCAGCACGAGTGCGACTCGCCAGCCAGAACCAAATGGCAGCGCAGCCCTCACGACCAATTGATTTTTGGGTACACGCAAGGACAGCGGTCTCGCGGGCATCCAGGAACTCAAGCAGAGGACCCAACGCCGCCAAGACGACCGTCGTCGAGGCATTACTAGAAGCTCGCAGCTGCTTGGCAGGAGGCATCTCGTCGATGCTTCCGAATCTGAAGTGGTGTATTTTGTCACGAAGCAGAATCGCTGTGATTGGATGAAATTACAATTTAAACAACTGATTCGTTAAAATGATCCTAGTTCTTCGATTTTTTTCAGTAGCTGAGACTTTTTGTCACTAAACGTTTTTGTGCCAATGCATGCCGTGCAGCTCCTGGCGTTGGCTCCGCTGGGCCTTCTGCTCGGCGTACCATTAGGGCTGCTGAAGGAGAAGCTGCGGAAAAACTCTATCAAGCGCTGGTTGTTGGCACTCGCGCCGTTCGCTCTCGCTCCATTGGTACGCAGTAGATTTTTTAAGATAAAATGCACTAAACTGGTACTTTTGTATTTTTGTGGACACAAAGAGCTCATATTGAAATTTGTCGCTTTTAGTTGTCGGTTCGTGCTGGTGTTGTGCTGGTGGGGGGATATTTTATTGGACGGGTTTTGGGTGCATCACTGGTGGGCGTGGGGCTTACTGGGGGCATCGCGACGGGCAAATCGACGGTGTCTAAAGCTTTCCGAGAAGCAGGGGCAGTTATTGTGGATGCTGATGTGGTGGCTAGAGAAGTCGTGATGCCCGGGCGAGGCGCCTACAAGGAGATTGTACGGTGCTTTGGCATGGAGGTGCTTAATGAAGACGCGACCATCAACCGCGCGAAGCTGGGCTCAATCATCTTTAGTGACTCGGTCAAACGGAAGAAACTCAACGCTGCTACCCACAAGTACATCATCTGGGAGATGTTTAAACAGCTCGTGTATCATCGACTGATGTGCCGCAAGCGCCTGGTGGTGTTCGATGCGCCACTGCTGTTCGAGACGAAGCTGCTCGAGTATTTCTGCTACCCGACGATTGTGGTAACGTGCTCGGAGAAAAATGAACTTGCCCGACTCATGAAACGAGACAATATGAAGAAAGAAGAAGCCGAGAAACGCATTAAGTCGCAGATGAAGATCCATGTACGTGGTCACTTTTGTCCACTCACGAGCAGAAGGAAAAGTCGATCTGACACTTGTTTTTGATTCTTTTGTTGTCGCTGTAAACAGGAGAAAATGGCAAAAGCTCATCTGGTGATTCTCAACGACGGCACTCTAGAGGACTTGCAGTTTCGTACGCGCGAGACCCTTGAACGTGCTGCCTATTTGGTTGGAGGCTCGCGCGAACTCCAGTTTGCCTAAAAATACAATAAACTGGTGCTTTTCAACTTTTCACATATATATTACACAACCGATATTTTGTTTTCTTTTTGAGAATTGAGAATCGACAATAATGCCGCGCAAGGGCGTGTCGCTGCAGGAGAAGCGCGAGCGCATCCTGCGCATCTATCACGAGTCCAAGGAAGTGTTTAACCTCAAGGAGGTGGAGAAGCTTGGCTCCAAGGCTGGCGTGGGTACGGCTCCGCAGTATGGATAATTCTATTGAAAACGTCGTTATCGTAACTTTTTATTTTTCAATATTTTTTAAGTGCTGCAAACGGTCAAGGACGTGAACCAAGCGCTGGTAGATGATGTGTTGGTGGACTGCGACAAGGTATGGTATACAACGTCCTAGTAAGAGATTAACCACCATAGTTCTTGATTGACAAAAAATATTGTTTTATTTGTGCAGATTGGATCGGGTAACTACTTTTGGTCCTTCCCATCCAAATTGTCGCAGTCAAGGAAGCGCAAACTCAGTGAGCTGGAGCAGCGTCGACAAACTGTGCAGGATAAATTATCCAAAGTGAAGCAGAGTATTGAAGAGCAGAAGACGCTGCGCTCAGAATCGGTGCGGATATTTTTCAAATTGATATTTTGGGTGTTTTGTCTGATAATTGCCATTCAAATGCAGGAGGAACGAGTCCAGAAGTTGCGTCGACTGGAGGAGCAGAAAGCTAAGGTAAACGCACTGCGTACCAGGGTGCAACACTTGGCGGAGAACGATCCAGCGATCCTGGAAGAACTCGAGCGCAAGGTCCGCATGGCGAAGGAAGGCTCCGATAGATGGACAGGTACTTGTTGTTGGCATCGACTTTTATGATAAGTATGCACATTGACGCTGTTTGATGCAATTTACGCATGTAGACAACGTGTACACTCTGAAGTCGTGGGTGGTGAAGAAGCGCGGTGTCGAGGGCAAAGAGGTATCAATTGTCAGAAAATTTTACTTCATCATCTACGCAGTTAACACATTTTGCTTACCAGGTGGACAAGTGGCTTGGGATCAAAGACGACTTCGACTACGTTGAGTAAAACACCAAGACAAGTCTTTGTAAGTACGAAGGAAGGAAGGATACTATTGCTTCGCCTTCGACCGGCGATTAAACTTAAATGTTTCGTGTCGACGTCCCTTTACTATCCGCTGATTCTACGTCGCGGACCGCCGTCACGCTTTGCTATTGAACCAAATGATGTATGTATGTCGTTTACCAGTTGAAAACCTCCTTGTGGAAGTCGAAGTTGCAGTTGCGTGCGAGTGCCTGAGCCTCGACAGTCATCGTCGGAGGCCCACAGGCAACGACAGTCACCTTGCGGCCGTTGAAGCGACTTGTGTTGATAAGTTCATCGAGAATGGGCTGGCCGCCGCGGTAAGACAGCGTCTCGCCGTTCGCGCGCGTGACGACACCGTCAGTGGCTGCGTTCGAGACGTGGAACATCCAGTTAACGTTGACAGGAGCTGGTGTGTTGTTGCCGAGAATGGCCATGTTGGGGTCCTGGATGCTGGCGCGTGCGGCGTAGTCCAGCTGGGCGTGCGTCGGCAGGAACTGCTCCATCATCAGAATGTCCTCGGGCTCACGAACGGACCACAGAACATACCAGTCCGAAGCCTTGGGGGCCTTGTCCGAGTCGCTGGTGGAGGTCGGAAACAAGCGCGTCTGATTGATGAGACTCATCATCGGAGTGATACCCACACCGCCAGCAACCAGCACAACCGCGTCGTAGCGGTCCACGTTGAGTGACATCTTACCGAAGGGGCCGCACAGGTTGGCCGTCAACTCGTACTGAGTGCCAGCCTTCTGCAGGAGCTGACGAGTGAAGGAGCCGTTGCCCATAGCCTTGATGGTGAATCCAAGCGACTTGCCGTCCGGAGTGACAATCGACGAGAACGGATGCCACTGCGTCGCCGAGATGGCAGGAAGGCGCACCAGGAAGTACGAGCCAGGGTTGACGTTCATGGCCATCTTTCCAGTCTTCGGGGTGGGCTCCAGCACGAGCGTAGTGGAGTTGGAACCGGAGTGCACCGTAGCCGAAGCCTTGTACGAACCCGTGAAGGCACTCGACCAGCGGTAGAGCAGACCAAGAGCGTACAAACCGAGAGGGACGCACAACGCAAGACCGATGAACTTGGGGGCGTGCAGGATAGTGAAGACAAAGCCGACGATGGACAGGACACGGTGAGCGAAGTAGAAAACCTCGAAGAATGTGCGGCGGATGTACTCGATGGACAGGAACAGCATCGCGATGAAGCAAACGAAGGCGATGAAGCCGGGCAGCGGCGTCACGTCTCCGTATTTCTCGTTGAGCGTGAGGTCAACGACCTTACTCGCCTGCACGACGTGTACGATGACCGCGATGTTCATGATCACGCCGAGCCAGCGGTGGAACTTGACGATACGCTCGAACGAGCTGCCAAACAGCACGGACCACACCGGGAGACGCGCGACGGGGAGGATGAGGAACATGAGGATCAACAGACTCACCTGGCCAGACACGACGTAGTCGTTCTCGTCACTCAGCATCGCAATCAGCACCACCACCGCAGCGACGAAGATGAGCATCACCAGCACTTCACCAAGGTGGAGGTCAGCCAGCGTCTGCATGAACATGGTGTGCGGCTTGGCCACGGGCGCGTTGGTCGTCATCTTGACCGGCGGCGGAGCCACCGTGCGGTGCAGCAGTAGCTTGCCCACAGGCGAAGACTTGAGCGCCGCAGTGAGTAACAGACCGCACACGGCCATGACCGCGAAGGCGATGCCGCCGACGATTCCGGGGCAGTTCTTGTCGTCGCACCAAGGCGTGGACGTGCTGGAGCCGACGGTCGTGCTCGCGCCAGTGTTGGAGCCTGTAGCCGTAGCGGCCGCGGCGATGTTGAAGGTGGCGGCGCCGTTGGTGCCGCTCCTGTGCGTGGAAATGGGCCACGACGTGCCGTACGCCCAGATGAAGTCCGTGGAGCCCGTGGCCGACAGCGCCACGTCGGACGAAGTGGCGGCCGCCAACGTGCGCTGGAAGCTGAAGCTCATGCTGGACGTGCTGGCCGTGCCCACTACAAAAGAGGACAGATCGCTCTCCTCGGTCACGTCGCTGTTGACGTAGCCGCCCAGCACGTAGGACGTGGGCGTGCCGCTGTCCTTGAAGAACATCATGACGTTGGACGCCGGACTACTCACCATACTGGAGTCGCGCGACGGACCGACGCCGAACCACGTGGCTGAGCTCGCCACAGACGCCTCGAGCTGGTACTCGATGCAGACCTCGTCGCCCTGCACGAGGGCGCGCATGAAGATGGGGCTGTCGCCCAGACGCGTGCCGGAGAGCGCCTGGAAGGCGGCGCTGGAGCAGATGCTGGAGTTGGAGACGGCGGCGTGGGCCATGTTGGCACTGGAAGCGAGAGCGGCCGCAAGTAGCGGCAGGAAGGAGCGAGTCATGAGACTGAGGTGGCTCCGGCCAATTCGACAAATGCGCTGCAGGTGGGCGAGTGTCTGCGCTTCGAGCTGCAAAAAGCAAAGTGAGACGGAGGGATGCGGACAAGTGGAGTCGGCCGCTTTACTTCTACCGATCGAACGGGACTGATCGTACATGTATTTGCGGCCGTAATCTGGCGGTGGTAAGGCATTTTTGTGTACATTGGGTATTGTTGAGAAGTTTTAGAAAGCATCAGTTCTGGACGTATATTATATTATAGGAGTGTTAAATTGATAGTAAAATAGATACAAAAATTTCAGCTTGTATGAAATACTGCAGTAATATAGGAAGTGCTGTATTTCGGCGGTGTTGCTCGTCACTCCGTACCTATCGTTGCCTTCGAGCAGTGAACACTACATGTACAAGTAGCGCTACGTATGCAGCCTTAGATGTACTTAGTAGTTAGTTACCCACCGGATCATCCGCGTCGCTAATGTACAATTGCGAGTTCTCCCTCCCGCCGTAGGACACGTGAGCCCGTTTGGTGTTCCCGTTTGGTGTTCGAATGAACCCAGGGACCGTCTGGTGACTGTGCAAATCCTCAGTCCATGTCAAACCAGCGCCAAATGGGGCATTTCGCAGCGCAGCGTAGAGCGTAGAGCGGTGACTTCGCTGGATGTTCTCGTCGAGTTGCAGCGTCGTTTACGTAGTGAACAGAGTGCGCGCATGAGCCGCAACCAAGTTCAGTTGAATTCGATGATCAGACCCATCGTGGAACGGTGCGAGGGTTTGACACAAGCCTGAGTCACTGCGGTGGACATTGGCCAGTGGGTGCCAACGGTTTGGACGTCTTTGGGCAGCTACATGGGCTGTAGCAGTCCAAACGACGTCTATGGACCGCTAGCTGTGATCCTTGGTGGCGTGAAATTACTTAACACCGCGTCCGATCGCACGTCGATGCTCCTTTGTACGCGGACTAATGTCATCAACCGAAGCGTTCTAACATCGAATGGAAGGGGGGAAATACATTTGCGGTGTGATGTGTTCCTGTTTGCGACTGGCGGCAACAAACAACAAAATTTGCTACAAAAGCTCAGGCGTTGGACACTGGACACTGCAGACCACGATATTTTGGTGGTACTGTGCAGACGCAACGGATCACATTGAAGGCACCATCGCAAGATTCCCTCCGCGCCCAATCAAGATCCAAAAGTTCATGATCAACGCTCGTTGAGTCGCTCAATAAACATTGCTGCGTCCGGTTGCCATACGATCTCAAATCGCTGCGGGCATGTGTCGGCACTGTCGCCTATCGACGCTGTCGCATTTTGCTCGATTCGTAAGCCAAAAACTCGATTGCGTATTAAACATGCCTATGGTAATACAGTACAAGTCGTTGAACACCTCCCTAGTTGACCCCTGTGTACCAGTAATATGATAAACCAAGTGAAGCACCGTCCAGGTGGCTACGCTTACCCATGTAACATTAGTTTTCTGCGCTGCCTTCAACGCCGATCATGTCATTTGCTAAATAAAAATAGGAATACATGTACCAGTATGGCAAGCTTCTTTAGTAGATCAAAACCCAAGCAAAACTCGTACCGGTTTAATGGTACCAAGAGTCACAGTTCATGATGAATGAATTGCCAAACGCGCGGATAACATTGCCAATAAGTACAAAATAACGCGCCGACACGTATTACCGTACCCACGTACATGTAGCCAAAACATTGTCTTTCAGTATTTTTATTAAACTTCGCACGGTAACGTTGTCGTGACGCCACAAGTAGCCATGCACGTATCAAACTGGGGTTCTGTTCATTCATTATTACCTTCTCGCTTGAAAATCCACTCGATGGGAAAGATAATCAGTTGCGTGGAGTCCTGCGCATCTCGTAGATTGCCAGGGTGGCCATGGTTGCGAGGACGCACAGAGTTGCAGCTGCCACGGGGATTGCTAGAGCTGAAGCCGCAACGGACAGGAAACTCGGGGCAGCAGCAGGCTTCGCTTTGTCTGGCACTGTTTGGTCAGCAGGTTGAGCAGACGGCCGACAGCGGCGGGATGATGGCTTTTTGGCGCTTCTCATACGTTTACTGCGCATGGTAGAGCGAGAAAGCGGTGGGGGCGACCGTGATTCACTGCTGGTTGTGTCTTGCCAATGGCGATCGCCTCTTCCACTGTCGTTGACAGAGACCGAGCGGTGCTGCTTGGTCTGCAGCTTCAACTTCCTAACGGCGGATCTGGTGCTGGAGCTTGTGTGGCTTATCGCGCTGAGCGTTGGAGAGTCTGGGGTAGAAGTGAGAGATCGCTGCGAGTGGCGATGTCTACTTGATGTCCGCGTAAGTGGTCTGGAAGCCAAGAGATCCGTTTTACTTGGCGGTGGGATGCCTTCACTGCTGGAAGGGATCAATGGAACTGGTACCAATGGGCCCGCTCCTCCCGATACTGGAGGAGATGCCACCCTCCGATCTGCGTGGCGGTAGCTGTAGTGAGGCGGCGAAGGGATGGACCAATCGCCTCCTCCAGTCTCTTCGGCATACTTGCCGTCTTGCTCCTCTTCAAGCACACTAGGAACAGATGATGATGTTCTGGATCGAAGAGCAAGCGATTCCAAGGCGGGATCCAAGCCCCACGAGCTCCCAAGTGCCATTTCATCGTGCAGCATTTGGTTCTCGTCACTGCTGCCACTTTCATCGTCGCTGGAGAATTGATCCTCTTCTTCTTCCTCCTCTGCAGGATCCGACCCAATCGGCCAGTTCCTTTCACGAACGTCTTCAACTAACCTCGAACTGATCTGCAGCTCCTGCTTGGTCAAAATGAACTATGAAGCAAGATATGAGCCTTTTGTGTTAGGAAACGTTGGCTCGGACAAGACCAAACAGCTACGTACGTCAATGTCGCTGAAGAGGATATCGCGATACAGTACCATGATCTGCAGAAGATCAATTGCAACAGTATCCTGTCGTTCACTTTTCCGTGCAGTCTACAACAGAGAGAATATAAACATTTCGAGAAATAAAAAAGAAGAGAAATTATCAAAACGGAAGACTTACCATGCTTTCGAACTCGGACGATTCACTGAAAACGTGGTGATGTTTGTCCGCGATAGTCTTCAGTAGGGGATAAGCCTCGCCATTGACAAATGCAATGATGTCCCACAACGCAAGCAACCGCAGCAAACAGTGTCGCACCTCGCGTTCAAGATGATCCAAGATCCTTCGTATTGCCAACAGCGTCGTAAGCGCCGGTGGAACCGCTAGACTCTCGCGTAAAAGCACCTTCCTGTGCCTCGTATACAGCTCCAGCGGTACCAACGGGCCCATGAGGTTGCGGAAGCTCACCTCCAGCAGCTCATTGAGAACTCCAAGCTTATCTGCAGTCACTTTCGTACCGATATTCATCATGAGAAGGTCTCGAGGACGGACCAACTCGGTCTCTTCCGGTCCGCTGTTGTTATTAGACGACGAGGAAAAGCCCTGCCATTCACCTCGCTCCTTCTGCACGCTCTCAAGCAGGGAGACGTACAGGATCTTCGCCTGTCGAGTGACTGTGCTGTCTCGTGCGGTCTCGTCGTAGTGGCCGCAGCGGTTCACCACTGCGAAGAGCACGGAGGCCACGGTACCCACCGATTGGGCGCAGGATCCGAACACGGCACTACGCTGCATTTGCTGTCGGTGTTGGGGCTCGAGCTCTGTTAGAGGCGCTTCCTTCTGGTCAGCTTTGGACTCGACTGAACGTTTGGTGCTGGAGGGGGACGTCGACTGCGACCGCGACGCCCGCCGGAAGTATTTGCGGATCCCGAAGTCGGTTGTGGACGACGCGGCCGGTGACGCTGTGCGGTCGGCGGAGCGAGCTGCCATCAATGAGATAAACTGCTCTTTCTCAACTAAAAAGCCAACGATCGGGGCGAGCGATCTTCACACGAAAAAAAATATAGAAAAGATCGGACGTTGCATGATCCCGATGGATCGCTTGTCTGCAGATAATGGTGCTTGGTGCGATGCAGCGTTAGAGAGTAAGCTTTTGCTGTAAGGCAGGGAAACGCCTACGTTTCAGACGGCGTCGGCGAAGATGAATACGAGGTGACGCCGGTTCGATGTCTAACGCTTCCAGTGATAGTAAGCATCTTGCCACCCACCAGAATGGCAATGACAGCTCAAGAAATCAAGCGCGAATGGCGGCGGCAACGGCAACGGCAACTCGAATGGCAATGCGTTGCAGTCAGCGTCGGGTGATAGTGAGAGTCCTGCCACCCTAAAACGATGGCAACTCGAACGGGAACTTGGGCAACAGGAATGGATGCTTGGGATACCTGTAGGCTCTCTCCGGTGAAGGGTCTGAAGTACGACCCGCTGAGTGACAGAGATCCTGGTGGCGAGTGGCGAGGAGGTGAAATTGGTGTACCAGGCTCTGTACCGCGGAACTGACGGGTGGTGAGCCTGTGAGCCTGCAGTCCACGCTATTGCCAACCAGCGCATCAAGTCGCTGATGCTGTGCAACCCGAGCAACCCGGCCGGCACGGTGCACTCGCCTGCGCAGCTGGGGAGGATCGTTGCGGTTCTGCGCAAGCCTCAGATCCGTCACATCCTGGTGATCGTCAACGAGATCTACGACCAGTTGGTCACCCCTGACTTGGTACAGTATATCCAGGACGAAAGCACGAGCACCGCGACGCTGCTGAGCATGTACATCAAAGACCCCGAAATGAAGGATAAAACTTTTTACATATCTTGACGTTAGTTTGGACATACACATCGCCTAAAGGAATGCAACGTGGCCGGCAACATCGCCTACTAGCAAAACCGTGATGTACACCCTCTTAATTCGTTAGAAGCGTCACGAGGTCGCACGATGTGTTGAGGTCGATGCGCTCCGTGCTGTCCGTGTAGATGATGCTCATGTTCATGACGGCCAGAGCGTCCTTGAACAGCGTGTACTCCGTCGCGTATGAACTTTCACCCGTGATGAAATACTGCACGTAGTTATCAATCAGCGCGGTGACCATCTTGACCATGTTCGAGCGGTTCTCCATCTCCACGAACAGCCTGAAGGTCTGCTGACTCATTCCACGAGGCACACCAACTTCCGGTGTCATTCCGGACAAGTAACCCAGGTAGTTCTGGTCCACATACAGCGTCAAGTTGAGGTAACCGATGCCGTTGAGCCCCATCTGCGAAACGTTGGTCACATTGACATCAATGTCCATGGTCCAGCCTTCATCCGTGCATCCCCAAAAGTCAATGTGGTCGATGACTGTCAACGGGTCGCGGAAGTTGTTAAGGCCCTCGATCGTGAGCTCGCGCTTGAAGTCGAGGCCTCCGTAGCTGAAACCTAGAGCATGCGCCTTGACCTTCGCCGTCGTGTCAAAGACCACAGAGACGTCGTCCATGACTGCAGTCGACATTGAAGAGAAGACGTCCGCGTCAGTAACGACAAGGTCGCTGGTGATGTTGAGGTCGTAGGACTGCTCGCCCTTGTCGATCGTCAGCGCAGGGAACTCGAACGTGGCGAATTCCGAGCCGTCGTACAGCAGTTTGGCCGTAGTTTCGTCCGAGCGGGCGTTCATGCTCAGGTCGTGCGTGAGGTGCAAGCTCAGCTCACTGGAAAGTGTCGTCTGGTCCGTGATCTGGTTGATGTCGAGGTAATTGACGGTCATTTTGATCTTGTTGACGTTGTGCTGGAAGACCGCCTTGACGATCACAAACCACGCGATGAGGATAAGCACGACTAGCAAGACGAGGACAATGCCCACAATGGCAAAGATCCGCTGCTTCTTGGTGATACGCCACCACAGGAACTTCTTGAGCGGTTTGCCCTTCTCGGCTTCTTCCTTCAGAACGTCCTGGCTATTGGCTGCCACGTCCACTTTGAAGGCCGAATCGGGCTGCTGGTACTGGTAGTGGTCATAGTCCACGACGTTGTTGTGCGCAGGGCTCTGCAATGTGTCGACCACGGGCGTCTTGACCTCTTGCTGGTGCGTTGCCATGGGTTTGGAGGACCGAAAGAGCTGGGGAAACACTTGAGACCAAGGCGGCAGGTTGGCGAATGAGTGAAGCGACAGACTTTGTCGGCAGCCAAAGTCTCTGCGGGAAGCCAAGGCGAATGGCGCCGCTGATACGATGCGCTTCTTCCTCACGGCGGGTTTTCCGCCAAGCTTGACTCGCGGTGAGTATGGAGCACCTTTGCCATCAACACGGTGGCACCCGGGAGGGGATGGGCGACATTGAAGCTGGAAACTCAAATATGCTCGATAAAGCGACATTTGTTCTGGGAAGCAAGATCAGCAGCAATTTGTAGTTGGCGAGCTTAGGCAGAGAACGAATACATACTCCTTCACAGAAAGGATTTGACTGTACTGGGATAGGAAATGTCATGGTTGGTTTTCGGGGACCGTCGAATTGAACAGCATGAATTTGACGACTACTAGACAAACAGTTGTAGAGCGCGGTCACCTTTTTGCAGTGGCACCTCAAGCATCATGTCCGCTAAAGATCAACAAACACCTGCAGACGTACATGTACATGTATGTACCTGAGATTGAGGTCTCGGTTCATCGTACGCTAAGCTTGAAAGCGCCTCGACAATAGCGCGAAGACAGCTTGAAGACTCCGTGGTGCCGCACGAAGTTGGTCTGCCTCCCCTGCCGCTGCTTAACATCCAAGCGTGTCTCCGATTGCAAAGTCCAGTCCCAGGATAGTTGCCATCGGAACTGATCGGGGAGCTCTAGTGACGCACCTGAATCACTCCAGCATTTAACACTGAGTGGCATCCATTCTAGACCGCTGGAAACATGATAAGGTACCTCAAATGAAGCCGATGTGGAGCTAGCAATATGGACCCCGCCAGCAATGAGGCTCATTATGAGCAGCTTCATCATACACAAAGTCGAACACCGCATTGGTCAACGATTCGGTGTGGCTGTTTCTCGTGTAGCTTTTACCGTTACATGCGGGTGCTACACTCTTCGCCGACGTACGAGCAGTGCTGCGGGATGCATTCGCGTCGAAACTTTCGACTCGAAAGTCGACCGCTGCGGATCCTTCCCACGAGATCAGCGAGCGCATGTCATTGACACTGTCGATGGCATCAGCACCCGGCTGGCTACGGGTACTCTGTTCCATCGGGAATTCCAACGCAGCAGCTTGCTTACTCCGGGCGGCTGCTGTCTTGGGAGTCCCAAAATGATACTCAGATGATACTTTCAGGTTGCACTTTGCGAGTCGCTACAGTAGCGGCTATTAGCCACCCGCAACGTACAAGCACAACTGAACCATTGACAGCCGTGGTTCCTTTCCCTCTTGTTGGCAACGGGTGGGCCTTCGATCGATTGAAGTGCGTCCCGTGTATCGCCTTGCGGGACCGAAATGCTGATCGCTGTTGCGTGGTCTTTGGACCTGTGATTAATCTTTTTTTTTTTGAAGGGGGGGCGGTCGAGTTATCAGCTTTGCATTTATCAATCCGCTGCCTGCCGTAACATATTCTAATTTACATGTACACCATGTAGACCTGTGAAATGTGCATGCGCCTGACTGAACAGTTAGATCAAGCTTGGATGGCATTTGCAGCCAGCTCGGCGTCGGCGATTTACCAACCAATTTGCCAGGCAAGTACAGTACATGTCAGATTTTTCGGAAACTTCAACTTTCGTCGACCTGATAGAAAGCTCGGCTCTGTACAGTACCGACCCGCGCCCTTTCCCAATGCTCTACAACTGTAGGTTGAAATTCTTACGTTGAAAGTGCCTGCAATCTGTAGTGCAAAACGTGTTTGGGCTCATCGAAATGATACAGCGTAGACTTATTCAACGGCGGCTCACCGCTGGTGAGTATTGACTCAATACTCTTGAGGGACATCAACTATGGTACTAATATAGCGGGGCTTTAAACGACAACAGTCAAAGGGCCACTCTGAAAGCAGGCTGGGCTGAAGTAAGCCTCTTGGTAAGCGACTTAGTTGGAGTAATCGATGTTGCACGCACGTCCTTTGGGCTTGGTGAGCCGCCAAGTTGGAAGCGCCAGTTGAGCAGGCAGTGCCTACCTGGAAGCCATCTTGCCGCTCTTCTAGTACATATCACCGCTAAGGCTTCACCGATTAAGGTGACGCTTGTGCTTGAGACCATCGCTGCCAAATTAATAGGTACATGTACTTCGAAGTTTCAGTGGTCGTATTAAGTCGTCTTGCCTTCCATAACTGCATCTGTCGAGACACTCATCGTAGTAAATATCTGTATTGACGTGTAGCTGTGCTGTAGTCGTCTACTTTCCCAGTCTTTGGTAGATCAAGGCATGGACACCGGATGCGCTGCTGCAACGAGCTTGTCAGACTGTTTTTTCTTCTTAGTGTGCTCGGCGATGCGTTCCTTCAGCTCTTTGATCTCGATGTCAGCGCTTACCAGCAGGTTTTTCGTGTCCTGGATCTCATTTTTGACGAGGGTCTCGGCGCGGGCCAACGTCTTGAGTACGTCGACATCCGAGTACGTCGGCAGGTGGTCCTGCATGGCCAGTGGCGGCGCCTGCCGGTCCGGCCCAGCCATCAGCTTCTTGTAGAAGAACTCGGTTGGTTCGTTGAACACTAGCTCATCGTAAAACTCGCTCACCACGGGCTGCCAAGGTTGAAACAAGTCTCGTTAACAACCAATGCCAAACGCAAACAAGTTTTAAAGCTAGTGACAAACCTTCTTGGTGCTGGCAGGCTGGCTATTGGGCGGGTACAGAACCAACAAGTGGATGATGCTAATCGGTCGCTCGTTCGGGTCGTGGAAGTAGATCTGGATGCGCGTCTCGAACTCGCCCCAACCTAGTTCCGTCACCTCGTACGGCGGTTCCGTTAGAACTGTCAATTAACACAACTGTTAGAACTCTACCCTGGCCGATAGTTACAAATATCCCAGTGTACCTCGGACGGGGTTGGCGAAGCTAACGTGCAAGCTAATGACGACCTTGCTGATCATGTAGGACAGGTCCTCATTGTCCACACCGCGCAGGTAGATGGACCAGCGGTGCGTCTTGGTCTCCTCGGCCTTGCGTCCGAGGTATGTGGCCACCGACCCATACACAATGGGCTTGCTCACCACCACATTCGCCTGCCTCGCGTCTGCCATGCTGCAAAAGATAAATGTTCCAAACAAGCCGCGAAAACACAAAAAATATCTGAACCTGATTGGTCAATATTCCAAATGCGCACTTTTCAAACATTTCTATTTGAGCGGTATACGCGGAGATGAAGAGGAAGCACAGCACAGGCGCAGCTCACGCTGCAGCAAGCAGTTCACAAGATTCTTCGCAATTGGAGAAGAAAGGTATGTACTCATTACACGTACTCAAGCGCTGCGCTGTTGCTCGAAAAACCGTGTCCTGGCGTCTTCGAAAGGAACATCCGCTACACTTTTTGAATTTGGAATTGAATGAGCTCATAACGACGTGTATTGTCGTGGCAATAGCGAGATCGTCGACAGGAGATATACCAGAAGGAGAGGAACATGCGGAGGAGCTGGACGAATTGGTTGACGTCCAGGAATTTCTACTACGGGACTGCCAGGCGTCGTCGAAAGTGCGTGTCGAGCCGAGGTTGTTGTATGATGTTGCACTGACGCGTGATATTCCTGCAGAAATTAGTGGAACAGGCACATGTTCGAGTGGCGGACCTCCGACAAGAGCTCGAGGAGGGCAAGAAAGTGCTGATGGATGCACTCGAAGCCGAAAAGGAGAACCTAGACAAAGGTACGCGGGGTGGGTGTTTAGAAGGGAATGAACGGCGTGGGTGGACTGATTTTTGTGTGAGTGTGTTTCTGATAGAGGCAAAAGCGATTCCGCGAGCATTTACGATTTCTGTGCGGTGCATTACTGGGCCATATCGGGGACGGAAATTCTCTATGGATATCGATGTGGTATGGCGCAGCATGCAGTAACAACAACAACTCTCTGAGAATCTAATGATTATTTCTTGCTGGCGAGTAGAGACGACATTCCTCCTGCTTTATTGGGCGTTCTACGGGCCGGAAATTCCGGTCTCCCCGCGGCTTGAGTATGCCAAAGGACTCGGAACTCTCAACGTCGCACGGAGAGGTACGCAGCAGTATTTCGCAAAACTGCTTAAGAGAGACTTAACACCAATATGCTGTCGGTACAGATCAAGATGGAGACACCAGGAAAATTCTTCTTTATCGACTTGGACAGTACCAACGGCACCCGTATCGACGACGTGGAGTTGGAGCCGAACGAGCCGTACGAGCTAACCATTAGCAAACCCATTAAAGTCGAAGTTGGCGCCGGAGAGTACCAATTCACGTTCGAACAGAGAACGTGAATGCACAAGAAGAAAAATTGAGCCTCTTCACAACACGGCCAACCTGTGTATCGCGTACCATCTCGTTCAGTTACAAGAGTTAGAGAAGTGAGTTGCTGGTGATCGCTAACCACCGCCGTATAGTATTATATTCCGCGTTCTTTCAAGTTTTGTCTTTGTTTCTTTCAAAGCTCGTCGGTTAGTGTCCCATACAAGCTCTTCCGTGAGTCTTCGGACAACTACACCGTCACCTCCTCGACTTTTTAACTGCAAAAAAGATAGCGCTGCTTTCGCTTCTTGCAACAGGAAAAAACATTTAGTTGGAGCCCGAGATCTTCTCCTTGAAGTCGCCCACAGCCTTGTCCGTTTTGTCCAGAGCTGCCTGTGCGTTAGCGTCACCAGCAAAAGCCATCTGGCACGTCGTCCAGCTCGATCCAGCGCCCGCACCCGCGCCCAGTCCTGCCACAAGTCCACGACCAGCGCCCGAGCCTGCAAAAACACAATACCGCACAGAAACGTCAGGTACTGGAGCTCCTCAGTTCGAGAATCGACAGCAACGTACGCGCCAGCACGAGGGACGTGAGGCCACCAGCCACAAGACCGGCACCGAAGTAGAGCGTGAAGTTCTCCAGGCACTTGTCCCACTTCTCGGAGATGCGGTACTCGGACGGGATTTCCTTGTTGTCGCTCATGGTGCTCATGCTCTTCCTGGTTTAGCTCCCAACGACGTGAGGACGGAGAGATACCCTCTTTTCAGCCACTCAGCATGCATTATTTTCAATTATCCCACTAAGTACGATACATTTTGGAGACCATCAAAAACCGGTGCGTGTCATTTAGAGCAATGGACGAGGAGCGGGTCGTGCTGTTAGGCACCATCCAGGAGCGCCAGAGCGTCGATAACACCTCTCCTTATGTGTGTAAAGCTGGAGGAACACCGGTGCGTATTAGCCACCGAAATTTCATTAAGGTTCATTGTATTGGGTGAATTATGAATGACATTTCCTCATTGCTGTAATATTCAGGCTTGGTACGCGAAGGCTCCGAAGGAAGCTGATACCTTGACGTGCACAAAATGCGGCAAAGGATTATTTCTTGTTGCGCAAGTATACGCTCCCGTGGAATCAGACCGAACGCTCTACATATTCGGGTGCAACGCGGTTGCATGCACCGAAAACCCCGGCAGTTGGCGAGTGCTGCGTGATCAAGTCGAACCAGCGAAGGAAACTCTTGCTAAGGCGGAAGTTGAGGAGGTGACGAAGCAGATCGATCAGGTGAAACTCGCGTGGGGGTCGGACAGCGATGATAGCGATTGGAGCGACGATGAGGATGATAACAAAGCTCTAGCTCCTGCAGCGGACGTTGTGGATTTGGAGGCGCTGCTACAGCAGCGTGACGACGCTATGAAAACTAATGTGAAGGTGGCTAAGTCAACCCCAGCAGTGAAAAAGGAAGAAGCGTCAAAGGAAACAGCTTCGACTGGCAAATGCAACGCCTTCCCAGCTCTTCCGATCGAAGTGATTGATGAACCGTATGAGAATTACACTTCCGAGCACGACTTTGCCCACGAAAACCGCCTGCTGGAGGAGTACATGAAGCAAGAGGAGGAGGAGAAATCTACCGATCTTAGAGACTTGCGAACTGTCATCACTAACTCGAAGAAGAAGAAGGAAGGTGCAACACAGTCCGGTGGTGCTTCTTCGTCTTCAGGCGAGTCTTACGAGAAGACCCCAGCACAACAGCGACATTTGCTGCGTTTTCAGAAGCGAATCAGTCGGTGTCCTCTGCAGTGCCTTCGCTACGATTATGGCGGTGAGCCGCTGTGGCCAGTGGTGATCCCACAAAACCTCAAGGTTCCTCCTTGCCCTGGCTGCGGGACAGAGCGGTCATTCGAGATGCAGTTGACTCCGACCATCAATTACTTCCTCAAAGTGGACAAGTACGCAGCAGGTGACACTTTCTCGCAGACGAAGTTTGCCCTCAATACCGACAACGCCTCGCCCGATGCACCGAAAACTGTGGCGCCTCCTGGCGGTATGGATTGGCTCAGTCTCATCGTGTATAGTTGCTCCGCAAGCTGCCCCCAGTACCATGAGGAATTCGTGTACGTCGTGCCATCCCCAACATCCTAATACATTTTCTCCTGGCCGCGACCATGAATCAAATCTACCGTCATTCTCTTCATGCAACATCCCTCTTCGTGCAACATTCACTAGTCACGACAATCCTCAACCGCTCGAACTATGCGGGCACTGCGCTCCCAGTTCCTGCAGCGGAGCGGCGCCTCCAGCCGGCGCAGCTGCTTGCCGTTGCGTCCATTCTCCCTCCTGCACGACAATGGGGTGTCAGGTCGACGCAATTTCTCGTTCAGTGCCATGTACCCAACGCCCAGCGAGTCCGCCGCCATGGATGACACGGATGACAAATCCACGCCTCGAGTGGTCTGCAGCAAGTGCAATGCGACTTTAACCGCCACAAAGGACTTGGTCTTCTTCAAATGGTACGAGCTAGCGAAATAATCTTGTTCGGGACTCTATAGTAATGAATTAATTCAATATTCTGCGTTGTTGACACTGCAGGAGGAACGGTATTCACGTATCCAGTGCGACCGACGAACCCTTAAAGAATTTGTTCCCGGAAGAGTCTGTGGAGGACGCTAATTCGAGCTGGAGGAAGCACAAAATGCTGTGTATCAAATGCAACTCCCAGGTTGGCACGTTGGCGCGGATCTACTCGTCGGACAAGGTTTTGTTCAGTGCATCTTGCGTGGCGGTACAGATGCCAGAGGACCAGTCACCGTTGCTCTCTTTGTCGGGATACCCTTCGTCGCTACTGAGCTTCACGATGTGGTCTGAATTGATCTTGATGGCGGAGACACAGCCAAAGTTGAAGAACCTGCTGCAGATCCGCAGAGTGGACAACATTAAAGACTACTCGTCGGACAATGCTCAGCTGAACCGTAAACTGCTGATGGCCAAGGACCTGCAAGAATTACTGCGTTTGGTAGATGAAAATGTAAGTGCACGAAGTACTTCGAGTCTGATGAGGTTGTGTACTAATTCTCCGTGTGGGGTCTCTTGCAGGTTTTCGACTTGAATCACTACAACATTAGAACGGCGATCGACAGGGCAGGTCGATTTGTGTCGACTCGGACAACGCGAGCGAACATAGTGGTGAGAACTCATGAGCTACAGTGATATTGTGCTCCGTGTTGATTATTGTGGATTTTGTTGCTACAGGCTCTGGGCAGCAACGACCGTTCCAGTACATCTGAAGCGCCCGAGGATGATCTGTTAACGGTTCCTTCGCCAGCCTTGTTTGCTAAGTGGTCGGCTAAGCCCAACGCCTTGGACACTAAGCGGTACGTCATTTTGGTGTGCACCTATCTTAGCTTGCTATCTTACCATTCTTTCTGTATTCATTTGACGAACACAGTTTCTGGAAGCTGATTGATGAAACGGAGAAGCTGGTGAACTTTGGCATTGCCGCCTTTAAAACAGGTGGTTCACTGACAAACCTCACAACTGCTTTGATGCGCCTTGGTGTGGGCCGAACTTCAATCTTGCAGTACGTCACCTTAACTATGACCTTGCTTAGTACCTCGAAGTAAGACTGTCCCTAATGCAATTGCTGTAGACCTGTAGCAGCACAGACGGTGTTTCTAGTGCAATCTGACAAGGCGAAAATCAATGCACACGAAGCGTGCATGGTGGTCACAGCGATAGCCCACTTGTTGCCGAGAGAAAGCCGCAAGCAGGAATGGGTTGGGGAATCAATGCAAGCCGCTAGTAAGATGTTGTTGGCTGAGCTTGCGGATGAGAACATCCGTACTGAGGACAAGTTGCGGGCGACAGAAATTCTTGTCCCGCTTGCTCGGGCATTTTTGTTCGTGGAAATGTTCGACGACGATCTGTTCCGAAAAGTTTTCCACGAGGTTAACTCTGGAGCGCTAGACAAGGTTACCCTGTCACCGTTGAAGCTGCGGGTACTCAAGTCGAAGCTGTACCAGGTTCATCTGGACTGCAAACTCAACAATTGCTCGAGCGAGTTTCGATTGACACGAGCGCTGGAGGAAGAGTGCAAGCGAGTTTTCGACGCCCACCAAACGAAGGGCAAGAGCTCGTCCTTCCGGCTGCACCGCCTTGTGTGTACTGCACTGGATGAGATCGGAATCGCGAACGAAACCTCGTACGCGACGGAAACAGGTTACCATTTCGATGTGGTGGCTCCAAAGCAGAAAATCGCGATCGAGCTCAACCCACCGGACTGTTACCAGGCATTGGAGCCGGGCCACGAGGACGAAGACCCCAAAACTTTCGGCTTCATTGATCTCAAGGCTCGGCACTTGGAGCTTTTAGGCTGGACTGTGATTCAACTTCATGCTGACCGGTTCCAGCACATGGAGACGGAGGAGCGGGCCATGTATCTAAGCATGCTGTTAGAAATCGCCACTTGTCGCGAGCAAAACGCAGCTAGGAAGTGAAGCCAGAAACAACGTCACGCAGCTTAGATTGAGATAGAAGACCACGCTCTCGACAGTTATCAATGCAAAGACAGATCATGGAATTTCGCTACGGTACTGCTCTTCTAAATGCACATGCTAGCGTCAGCTATACCGAGAATGGTCGTTCTAATCGGAGTGCTTGGATTTCTTCTTCTTGTGTTTCTTCTCCTTCTTTTCCTTTTTAGAGGCTTTCTCCGTTGGCTCCTCTGCAACTGCGTCGGCGTCCTTTTTGTGCTTTTTAGACTTCTTCTTTTCCTTTTTTGACTTGTGCTTGGGTTCCTCGTCACTAACGACGGCCGCTTCCTCCTTATCGTCCTCAATTTCAGCAGCTTCAGCCTCAACCTGCTCCAGTTTCCTCTTCTTGCTTTTCTTCTTCGGAGCCTCATCAGCTTCAGCCTCTGCCTTAGCAGCCTCCTTGGCGGCACGCTTGGCCTTCTTCTTCGCCTTCTTCTCCTTTTTAATACGTTTCTTCTCCTTCTTGGAGATTTCGCTCTCTTCGTCCTCCTCAGCGTTCTCCTCCTTCTCCTCCCAGTGCTTGTGCTGGTAAGTGCCTTCGCCCTGACGCACGAACATAGAGTAGAGTCCGTTGTTGGGCAGCCCATCCGAACGCTTAGCGCTCTTCCTGCCACCGATCGACGCGAAACCCAGACCTCCCTACAGAACCACACAAATGCCATTCTAGTGAGAAGATCCGTCTCGCACGCCACGTCGGATTATCGCCGTAAAGACGTCGGACGTCTTTATCCACCGCAATCAAACTGGATCTCAATCGTCTCTCTGCCTACCTTCTTGCCGCCTGGGCGCAGCTTCGAGAGCATGTCATGGAGACGGATGAGCTTCTCGTCCTCCATTTTCTATCGGTCGTGTCGTCTGCAAGCAAAGACCTTCCACGCGCCAGTCGAGTCGAATTGGCAAGAGTTGGCTCAGCAGCTCTGATCTGCCGCCAGCCAGTGCTTTTGAGCAAGACCTAAATTAGTGTGGCTGACACAAAACAAACCGGTAATACCGACTAGAGGTGCACTCTGTTTCGTGACAATAGTTGTACGGAAAAATGAGACGTGATGACATGATGCATACTGAGCACAAAAGAATCCGTTACCAACTCTAGAAGTGGGATAGTTAAACCCAGGGAACGAACTGAAATGCGAGGTTTTATTCGATACCGGCAGCGTCGACCGAGGTTTTTATGCCGCCTGGATAGTGTCATCGCTCTCGGTGGGAGGGGCCCACATCAGAAAACTGAAGCAAGCCGGAACAGCGTAGAAGACCTTCAAAACATGATGCTCAATATATCTCCGTTATCTCCTACCACAAGTTCATAGTCAACTCGGCTAATTGATACCCCGATGTACCCGATGAAAAAGTAAAATCCGATAATAACAGGTTCATGAATGATACCACGTCAACCAGGTTGGCAACGTTTCGACCGGACACTGGACCTGACAGACTTGACAGGTGACGACATAAAGCGGAGACCTCGCTCACAAGCACCACTTGCCGCTCTACCCAGCCGGCTGCGCCGTATGACTGGCAGGTCACTTTGCATTCTGCCTCGCAGCGAGAATCCGACCAGCAGTTCCAGGAAAGCATGAGCACCACACCGAACACGTACGCCGACAAGGTGCACACGCCCGTGGCCGAAGGCGCGCACTACAACGACGAGACTGCGCTTCGCCTCGACGTGTCTGCCCCTGGCGCCGAGAACAAGAAGGACGAGGGCGACGTCGCTGTCCCCATGGACAAGAACGGCCGCCCGCTGGTCAAGTTCTTCAAGTGGCGCATGACCCGCAAGCAGCGGATCCTGCTCATCAGCGGCCTCGTGGTGATTCTCCTGGTCGTGATCCTGCTCATCGTGTTCCTGGCCATCATCCCGGCCGTGATCCAACACTACGTCAACTCGGTGGACCTCACGATCAACTACCTGGACGTCAAGGGCGTCCCGAGCGACAGTTCCCTCAAGGTGGAGCTCAGCCTCAACGTGCAGCACGACATCGGCATCTCCGCTTCGACTGATGACATCACGGCTTCGCTGCTGTACGGCGGCGTGGCTTTCGGGTCAGTGGTGATCCCCGGCCTTGACATTAAGACGGGCAAGCAGGACTACAACATCACGGTGGACGGCACCATGACGCTTACGGATGTCGACGCCTTCAACTTGATGGCGGAGGGCCTGGTCGAGGACACGGAGGTCTCGGTTGGGGCTGAAGCCACCATTAAGGCGCACGCCATCGGCCTCACGTACGGCGGCCTGGACATGGAGCGCACGCTGACACTTGCTGGCTTCAACCAGTTCAGCGAACCGGCCCCGGAGATCGACTACATCAACTGGTTCGGCTGCAGTAACGACGTGTACCAGATGGACATCAACGTGACGCTGACCAACCCGGCCACTATGGGTCTTGATGGCATTGGTGCGCTCAACCTGAGTCTGTACTACGCCGACAGCTACCTGGGCTACGCTGAGTCCCTCAAGCCCGAGCTGGGTCTGCCTCGTGGCGAGAGCGTGCAGCTCTTCCGTGCTACTGTGCCGCAGGACTCGACGGCTCTCTCGAGCATGGCGCTGGGTGTTGTGGGTGGCAGTGCGCAGTTCTACATCACCGGCAACAACCCGTACTCGACCGAGTACACGCAGTTCCAGGAGGCCATTAGCAAGGTCAACATGAGCATTGTCTACACGGACGGCCTCTCCAGCCTGGGCTTCAACACGTCGTGCAACATCCTCTCGCTCCTCAGTTAGGACCTCAAAAGTATTAGATTCATGGTAGCGATAGCAACAGCGAGCTCAGGTTTGGTAATAAAAGTCAGTTCGTGTGCATTCCAGTGTTCGGCAAGTTGTATGCACACAGCATTCAAGGAATGATTCATCGAGCTGTGATGCCGACTGTGCAGCACCGGGAGTAGCCGAGAAGACCTAGCAAAGACAAGCCCGGGCCGAACTTCGACCAGAAGCTGCTTCAAGAAGCACGAGCCCCCCCCC
>LGSM01000125.1:0-67387 GCA_001314345.1 Phytophthora multivora | reverse complement strand
AGCCGAAAAAGGAGGCCGACGAAGGGCACACGTCTGCAACAAGCTCAGCCAGCATTCTTCACGGGATCTTTCTGCTGAAGGTCAAAAGCTGCAAGATGCGACAACAGTAGCCGGACACGGAGAATTGACCTATCAATTAGCGTTTTGCCTCTCTCCTCCAGCCTGTAGAAGGACAAAGATCGTCTTACCTGCTTCTATTGCGCTGAAAAGCAAAATGAGATCAACTTGAACCGCCGCTTTCTATATCTTCGATCCGTCTAGGTGCGATATTTTCATGTGACCTTCGCGTAACATTTCAGCTACACTTGAGTTTTGTATTGATAATACCGTTAGAAGATGCATGGGACCGGAAAACTATTTACGGGTTAACAGTATCTTTTGGAGATGCACATCAAAACAGTTCTGCAAGAAGAATGATATACCCTTGGCAGTGGACGCTGCTGCTCTCCTTGTTCGTATATACGACTGTGTGGCCGCTGGACCGACTGCCAGGCGGGGACAGTGGCGAACTATTAGCCGAAGCGTGCGTGGGAGGCGTCGCCCACCCTCCAGGGTACCCACTGCTGCTCGTGCTTCTGCGTCTTGTACGTTGGATTTCCAATACTGGTGACGAGGGCGAGAATTCAAGGCACTTTGCGCTATGGGCCAACGCAATGAACGCTTTGTTTGGGGCAGCTGCTGCGGCGTGTATGACGCACGTTGTGTACCTGATGACGAGCAAGAATGCGTCGGTGGAAGCAGTTGCGGCTGGGCTCTGCTTTGCACTGTCCAAACTCACATGGGAATACGCACGCGGCCTCGAAGTGTTCGCACTGAATAACTTGCTGGTTGGGATGTTGCATATTTTGGTGGTAAAGCACTTTGTGCAGCCAACGACGAAGAATGCCTGTGTGGGAGCATTTGTATGCGGACTCGGGCTGGCGAACCAGCACACTATCGGTTAGAAAAACTGGGTGCTACTACCATTGTCATTGCACTGCTAATTGTTTACGAGTTTTGTTTCTCAATGCTAGTGCTTTTTGAAGTTCCATTTATCGTATGGGTCTTGTTGACACACCGATTTCGAGTTGTGGAGCTACTGGCGGTGGCAATAGCGTACGTACAGAAATTCGAAGTATTTACTGCAATTTGAGTGGTATCCTTACACTTTTTCTTGGTCTATGAGGTAGATTTCTAGCGGGGTTGTCGATCTACTGGCAAACTTTTATCAGTGGTCAAGTGCCAACACCCGGCACGTGGGGAGACACGTCGACTTTAGCAGGTTAGTTCATGAAATTGTCAACTGTAGAGTTCGGTAATTGCCTTGCGTAACGTTCATTGTGGCGGTGGTACTAGGTTTGTTTGACCATATTCGACGAAAAGAGTACGGGACCTTTCGGCTTTCGCCTCTGCAAGGAGATTCAGCGGTAAGTTTCAAAAGTGAAGACGTCTTTGACAATGTGTTGGCTAACCATTTTCTCTCGTAATAACAGGGATTGTTGGTTCGTTTGAAGATCTATGCCATAGATTTTGTAGGAGATTTTCATTGGCTGGGCCTCGTTCTAACGTGCCTCGGCGTCAAAACAATTTTGTTTCCGAAGAGATCTGAGGACAAACCGGTACAGGTACGTAACTCAAAAAGGATTTAATCAAAAGTCAAGCATAACTAAGTTTCGCGCTTTTTTTTTTTTTACAGAAGGAGTCAACAGCATGGACTCGACACGTCGGACATGCTCAGATGACTGCTTTTGTGTGCTATTTGCTGGTTTTTCACTCATTGGCAAACCTGCCGCTGGATTCGCCAATGCCTCGCGCAGTCTCAAGTCGCTTCAATATGCAGCCAAACACAGTCCTTGGCATCTGGTTGGGACTCGGACTTGCGGTACTTACGCAAGAGATTTCCCATCGAGTCGCGTCGGATGCTAATTGGACTAAAGCAGTTCGCTTCTCCGTCTGCGTGGCGCTGGTAGCAGCCCAATACCACCGAAATAAGCCTTTAGCTGACGCTTTTCCTGAGGACACGATCCAAAGACACGGTGAAACCATTTTGGACGCAATCCCACGTAATGGTGTTTTGCTCTCATACACGGACATCAATTGGAACTCGATACGTTACCTTCAGGTATTACGGACACAGCAATTTACATTTGTCCTGACTAATTAATTTGTTCGTTTGTTGCAGACCTGTGAAGGTGCACGGCGAGACGTAACACATTTGAGTCTCCAGCTTTTGCCGTTTCCGTGGTTTCCCCGACAGCATTCGTTGTATCATAACATTATTTTTCCACCAGTACATCACGGAGTGTCAACCGTGAAAAAATCTCCAGGTTACGCCAGACTTTTACACGATTTTGTTGCTGCGAACTTAGCACAACACCGAGATCTCTATCTCGACCTTCATGCTGTGGTACGGAAGAAAAAATGTCAAAGTTTTTACATTTCGTTCTTACATTGTGGCTATGTACATGTAGAACGACGACGATATCGCTCCGAATGGCCAGTACCTGGGCTTTATGCTCGTTCCGCACGGCTTAGTGTGGAAAGTGAGCGTGCCGCCAGCAACTACAACAGATCTCGACTCTCAATATTCCCAGTGGAAATCTTTACCGCTCCCCGATGTCCGCTTCTCTCCTGCACTGTACCCTGCAGGAAGTTGGGAGTTCGCATCAGCAACAATTGCAAACGACGCGTGTTACCAAGGAGCTTTATTTGCTCTCAGCTACTGGATCGAACGTGGTAAAACCATTCAGCATGCTCATGAAGCGGCCAAGTACGTTCTTGGAATGCGTCACACGTTTCAATTACTAGTTCAAGTTGAGGCCAATGCTGCAGTCTCGGATGGATCATGGGGACTTACGTATGACGCGTACGATCTGACCAAAAATGCGGGTCTAGCTGCACTGCGCTACTACAGCGGTCTCGAACTGATGCAGCCACTTATTGACCCACTGAAGGAGCAACAAGCGCGGAATGAAGAAAAAACGGAGATTCAAGAACTTGAAAAGTTGGTGAATGGTTTATTTGAAACCCGTCGATTCACCATCCACCGCCTGAAATTGCTTCTCAAAGAGATGAAAATACGGGGAGATCCCGATGTGAAAGCTTTTGAGAACTTTGTAAAATCTCAAAAAATTCACAAGAAGAGGAAAAACGTGAAGAAGAACAAGAAGATTGTGAAACTTTAGTACCAAATGGTACTTAAGTATATGCTTTGTGTACCACTCCAATTTGGTGTGACCCTTGTGTAAGCGGCAAACGGATGGATCCGTCGAAAAGATACACGACCGACACTTGACGTTAGGCTAAGCGGATACATTCGCTTCGTGCTATCGACTCTCCTGACCTCTTTCCACTTCAGTAAGCACTTTCTACAGCATGGTATGTGCCTTCTCTCTCTCCACAGCCTCTCTCCATCTCCTACGGTCTTAAATAACCCTCAAATATGCTCAAAATCCCACACAGTCAGGCACAGTCAAGACACAAGCCGAAATAAAGGACATTACGCGCATCGAGCGCATCGGTGCCCACTCGCACATCCGCGGTCTGGGTCTGGATGACAGTCTGGAGCCGCGTGCGTCTTCACAGGGCATGGTGGGCCAGACGGAGGCTCGTAAAGCAGCAGGAATCGTGGCCAAGATGATTGAGGAAGGAAATATCGCCGGTCGTGCTATCCTCTTGGCTGGTAAACCTGGCACAGGTAAAACTGCCATTGCTATGGGTATTGCGCAGGCTCTGGGAGAAGATACGCCTTTCACAACCATTGCCGGTAGTGAGGTGTTTTCGCTTGAAATGAGCAAGACGGAAGCTTTGACACAAGCGTTCCGCCGCTCAATTGGCGTCAGAATCATGGAAGAAACCGAGATTATTGAGGGAGAAGTGGTGGAGATCCAGGTGGATACCCCTACGGGCGGTGTGGGCGACAAGGTTGGCAGATTGACGCTCCGTACGACAGAAATGGAGACGGTCTATGACCTCGGAGCCAAGATGATCGACTCGCTGACCAAAGAGAAGGTTGAGGCTGGTGATGTCATTACTATCAACAAGGAGTCGGGCAAGATCTCTAAGCTGGGACGATCGTTCACGCGCTCACGTGACTATGACGCCATGGGAGCTCAGACACGTTTCGTGCAGTGTCCAGAGGGAGAACTGCAGAAGCGGAAGGAGGTGGTGCACGTCGTGTCGCTGCACGAGATCGACGTCATCAACTCGCGCTCGCAGGGATTCCTCGCGCTCTTTGCTGGCGACACGGGTGAGATCAAGGAAGAAGTGCGTGAACAGATTGATACCAAGGTGGCAGAATGGCGTGAGGAGGGCAAAGCTACCATTGTGCCTGGCGTGTTGTTCATCGACGAAGTGCACATGCTCGACATTGAGTGCTTCTCGTGGCTCAACCGTGCGCTTGAGAGCGATATGGCCCCTGTGCTCATCATCGCTACGAACCGTGGCATCACACGTATTCGCGGCACCAACTACAAGAGCCCGCACGGCATCCCTATCGACTTGCTGGACCGCCTCATGATCATCCCCACAAAACCTTACAGCGAGTCAGAGATGCGCAAGATTCTCATCATCCGTTGCGAAGAGGAAGACGTGGAAATGACTGAAGAGGCGAAGGACCTGCTCACTCGTATCGCCGTGGAGACCTCACTGCGATATGCTATTCAAATGATCATCACCGCGTCGCTCGTATGCTCCAAGCGCAAGGGCACCGAAGTGGATGTGCCTGATATCAAGCGCGTGTACTCGTTGTTCGCCGACGTCAAGCGCTCCACGCAGTTCCTGATGGAATACCAGCGCGAGTTCATGTTCCACGAGGTGGACGACGAGGAAGAGGACGAGGATATGGACAAGTAGATGATGCGGCCAAGGCAAGGAGAACGAGACTTTTTTGCTATAGTCCAGCTGCTCCAGTGCCTTCTGTGACCTATACGAACGAAAACTCACTTACTATTGCAGCTATTTCCAATGCTTCTACACGTTATCACTGTGCTGTTCATTTGACTGAGAAGAAGGAGCGCAGGTCACGCTGTTTGGGCGGTCCGCTGTGCTTTTTAGCCTCCTTTTTGGCCTTGGCGGCCTTTTCAGCTGCTGCTTTCTTCTTTTTCTCCTCCGTTTTCTTCTTTGCGGCCTTCTGCTCCTTCTCAATTTCCTCGGACGTGAGTTCCACCTCCTCGTAGGCCTTCTCCGTGACCATGTAGCCTTGCTCGTTGATGCGCGTTTTGGAGACAAGCACTCGCCTTTTGGTCGCAATTACAGGCTCCTCTACGGCTTCATCCTCCGACTCCACCCGTTGCTTCTTGTCGTCGTCCTCCTCGGAATCCTCAACTTGTTTCGTCTTCTTGGCCACAGCTGGAGACGAATTCAGCTTACGCTTCACGTTGCGACTTTTAGGCGCTGGAGCTTCATCCTCCTCGTCATCATCGTCGTCCGCAATAATTCTCTTATTAGTGGCAGTTTTCTTGACAAAAACAGGAGCGTCCGTCTCGTCGTCCTCTTCATCGTCGCTGTCTATCGTCAGGACGTTGCTCATATCCACCCTCTTGGCTTCCGGCTTCTTGGTCTTAGCACCTCCATTGCTTTTCGAGCTGGTGGTCTTCGAGAACCCACTCTTGCCACTGCTCTTAAAGAACGAGGAGCTAGAGGCCGGTTTCTTCTTAGCCGACGCGTTGATGTTGTCAAAGGCCGAGATGGTCTCTTCGCCCTGCTCCTCCCCAAAGTCCTGGCGCGCCGTAGCCTCTGAACACTTGATGCCACTGGCGTACAGTGCCTTAGCGGCTGTAGATAGTGGGGCGTGCTTGGCTACACTGCTGAGGACATCGTTGCGGGCCTGGCGCTCCTGTGCCCAACAGACAGTTGATACGGCAGCCACTTCGTTTTCCGCCGCTTTTGAGTCGCCGAAGAGCGCGTAAATCTGCTGGCAAAGCACGTCGTCCGTCGTGTTATCGTTGCTAAGGGATAGGGACACCACGCGCGCCCTTGGATCGCGCAGAGAGGCCGCCGTCTCGGACTTATCGTCGGCATTGTCGACGGCTGCGCGCTTAATCAGCACTTGTAGCACTTTAACGCCACTGTTGTCGCCCGAGAAGCTACTGAGAGCTTCAGTACTGACGCTAGTGGCCACCTGTGAGCGGATACTAAGCGTGCGGTACGATAATGGCTCGCCCGCGTCCAGCACAGTCGAGGAGATCTCTTCCAGACAGCGCTCCATGATTCCCGCCAAAAAAAACTGCAAAATAGTCCAATTGACCGTGGACTATTTTTAGAAGATACGCAAAATATATTATGTCTCGTACACCACGTAAATTTGTGTAGTACGTGTACGAGTTGTGTAACATTGCAGTTGAAGCGAGAAGATCGCATCGAGCAATGCTGTGCCGGTAGATTGCTGCTTGTATTACGCGTTGGCAAACGCCGCAAGAAACGACGAACAGCAATTATCTATCATTTTTAGCCTCGTGTGCGGCTCCGGGACGCGCCGATCACAATGCACTTACGTTCTACATGTAGAAAACGAGACCTGATACTGTAGACGATAAATAACAAGAATGGCCACATCTGTCGGCAAGCCAGGAACGTGGTGAACCATGCAGATCCTAACTCCAGAATCACAGACACCTGGCGAACGTTTGCCATGAGAGTCGCAATATGTCAAGATCAGTCGTAGCGCACAACACCCCAAGGCACCCACCCACACGAATGTTCTCAGAGCTATGGGAGTTGGACCAGAGGTACACCAATATTAGCGAGCGCACGTATTTGCAAATCGGCAAGCACGTGCAGGGTGAAGCGGGCGCTAGTACTGTTCAAAAGACCGCCACGAAAGACGTTCGACGAAATTCAAGCGATCTCTTATCGCTGATAAAATTATCAGACAACTATGTAATCCACCTGTTGCTATTGGCTGTTGATGTCTTCGCCAACCTTTACCAGGATGGGGCTGTAGCGCATTGCAAGACACGGCATTTAGCTCTGCTGCATGCATTGCTGTTCACTTGTATCGGTATTCCGGTGCAGGACTATGACGTCGTCACGCGTCGATCACGTTGCACAGACACGTCGGGACACTGACATTTTGCATGGGACACTCAGATCAAGTCATGTGAGCAGAACATGTCCATCTCGAAGTTTGTTCCAGATCGCCGGAACTGGAAAAATGTTAAACAAAGGCGTGACTAATAAAATGTATGCCCCGCAGTGCAGAAACAGGCTACAACGTGCAAGTTCGAGGTGATCATCGAGATATCTTTGGACTGCGCATGACGTGGCAAATTACTTGACGTGCGCAATTTGCTTGCACACGCAGAGTGTCATGGAGCCATACGTGGTGCAAGAAGTGAAGGTGAACTGTGCATGCAGCCTGCGTGCATGATGTGGTTTTTCACACGGAACCCACTCGCCGAGATTGAACTAAACTTGCTTGTTGCATTTTCAAATAAAGAACTCCTGTCATTGCCCAGCCTATCTACAGGCGGAGGCTTTCCTGCTCGTGTGTTCATCCTTTCGCAGAGGTCATGCGCATACATACACGGACGACTTACTTCTGGTTGGCGAAGTGGTTGTTGATCCACTCGCTGGTCACCGACTTGGGGCGTTCCAGCGGCAGGCTCAGCGCACGGTCCCAGAAGAGCTGCGAGAGCACACCAATGGCACGCGAGACGCCGAAGAGCACCGTGTAGTAGTTCTTCTGCGTCAGACCGTAGTGCTGCAGCAGCACGCCACTGTGCGAGTCCACGTTCGGGTACGGGTTCTTGGTCTTGCCGTGCTCCGTCAGGACACCGGGCATCACCTGGTAGATCGTGTCCACAATACGGAACAGCTCGTCGTTGGGCATGTATTTGAGGCCGAACTCGCGCTGGCACGTGTAACGGGGGTCCGTCTTGCGCAGCACCGCGTGGCCGTAGCCTGGGATGACCTTGCCGGCGTTCAGCGTGTCCCACGCGAACTGGGTGATAGTCTCCTTGTTCACCTCCAGTCCCTTGGCCTGGAACTCGGCCTGCAGGTCGAGGATCCAGCCCAGCACTTCCTGGTTGGCAAGGCCGTGCAGCGGGCCAGCAAGGGCGTTGAGGCCGCCGGCCAGGGAGAGGTACGGGTCCGACAGAGTCGAACCCACCAGGTGCGTGGCGTGTGCGCTGGCGTTGCCACCCTCGTGGTCGCTGTGGATCACCAGGTACAGACGCATGAGCTCATCGAACTCGGCGTTGTCGAAGCCCAGCATGCGGTTGAAGTTGGCCGAGTAGTCGAGGCTCGAGTCGTAGTCGTTGTTGGACTCACCGAAGTACGTGTTGCGATAAATAAGGGCGGCCACCTCGGGCAGGCGGGCAATGAGGTTCATGCTGTCCTCGTACGTGTACTCCCAGTAGGTCGACTTGTGGATACCCTCGGCGTACTTCTTGGCGAAGAGACTCTCGGTGTTCATGGCCGTAACGGCAGCCGACAGCTGCGTCATGGGGTGGGCATGCTTGAGGTCCTTGATGATCTTGAGCACGTGCTCGGGCACCTTGGCACGCGAGTGCAGCTCAGCGGTGACGCTGGCAGCCTGGGCGGCCGTGGGGACCTCACCAGTCATTAGTAGCCATAGTAGACCTTCCGGTAGGGGCTCACCGCCCTCTTCCTTGGCCGGCAGGCACTGCTGGAGGTCCGGGATGGTGTGGCCACGGAAGCGGATGCCCTCCTCGGCGTCCAGCAGCGAGGTCTCCCACAACAGTGACTTGATTCCACGGGCACCACCCAGAGTCTGGTCCACGGTCACTTCGCCGAGCGACTTGTGGCCGTGCTCAGCCTTGAGCTTCTTCAGAGCCTCCTGACGCACAGGGATCTGCTCCTTAAGCTCATCCAGAAGCGTGGGCGAGTTCGTGGAGAGAGCGCGGGCAGCAGCAGGAGCAGCAGGCGAGCGCGCGGCGGCGGTGCGGAGGGACTTGATGATGGCGCTCATTGTCTAAGAGGAAAGAAACAAACGGTTAGTCTCACTGCAACAAGCATAAGTATCGGCTACAAGCGATCCTCGAGGCCCATATGGACGAGCTTCAAGTCTACGAGCAGCATAGCAGCAGTGCGCACCTGGTGGTGGTGAAGCTCGAGTGCTGAGTGTGTGTCTGGAGCCCGGGAGATTGCGAAATGGCAAAAGAGCTGTGTCTGTGGTGAGCGGCCACTTTGGGGTCCAAATTCTGCGGTGCAGTCGGTTCGACGATTCAACCAGGTTGAGTTGAGCAGGATATCATTTTCTATAGATGATGAAATTGAAATGGCTAAGATATGTGTCGGATCCCGATCCAAGAGTGTAGCTCACTATTATAGATCGGAGGTCAAAATCGTAACCGAAAGACGGTGCCATTTGACGCCTACGCGCTGATTGGATGCCTGCGTACGTGGACTGGGCGAGCTTGCGGTTTTGCCGTAAAACGGTGTGATGGGTGTTGCAGGCGAAATGGTCTGGAGGTGACACGCAAGCAAGGCCTCGTGCAGCAACTTGCAAGCGGCTTGATTCAAGCCTCGAGCAGCGACATCCAGCTGGGGTGTTCTGGCCGACCTCCTCTGCAGGAATCCCTCCAGTGTTTAACGCTACAGTTCGCCGGGCTTGAAGAAGAAGCGGCCAAAATGCGTTTTCGTCGATGTCTTGGAGGCGGCAAGCTCGGAAGCGCAAATGCAAACAACGCCACTTCAAACCACCTGCCACGCGTCAAACGGCCGTCAACGGCTGGCAAGTCAAGTTGTCGAGCCGCCCTAGCCGTCGTCACCACCAGCAATGCTGCTTGGCGCTTTGCGGAGCAAATTTGCTGCCGGACTACGGAGCCCGGGATTTGCTTCAGAAATTGGCATCAGCCGCTGCCAGCCGAACAGGTTCAACGGGGTAGCCAGCCTGCACTTCAGTTCCTCTCCGAATGTCGCGCGCTCGTTTGCAGGCCCAGCACCAAGCAGCCCTCAAAAAGCTGTTGACGCGAACGCACACAGCGCTTGCACCTTGAAGTTGCCGTGTTAAAGAACGAGTATCTTGCACTCAGTATGCTCGAAGCAGAAAGGGGGATGTTCCGTTGCTGCTCGCTGATTGTCGAGCATAGCCGCTTCAGCTTTAGCCGAGACTTCAGCTTTTGGATCGGATACGTGTCGAGTTGAACTTGTAACTGGCTCGAGGGCACGGGCCAAATCGCCGCCATTTTCCGAATCGATGGACGTCAGCAGGGAATCCCGGCCGGGGAGACGAGTATGCAAGGCTGGCTCGGCGACGCCACTTCCAGATCGAGCGTCCAGCGCAACTTCCAGGCCGGAAGCAATGCTGGAGAAAGGGAACGCGTCTATCATGTATCCATTCGTTGGTTGTGGCAAGGTCGCTGGACCCCCGAGGTAAAAGCACAGAGCTGCCTGCAATTCCTGGAGCATTTGAGGCGATGTGGTATCCATTGTGGTGACGCTGGACATGCGAGCGAGTGAGGGAGGTGACGTTGGAACTGCAGCGATGGTCCTGAGAATGCTCGCCGCTCTCGCTTACGATACGTCTGAATGTCAAATCCTTCAAGTTGAAGGCTTCAACGTGTCGATCTGTTGCTCAGAGCTCGTTGCGTGGCATCTGAGAGGGGGCCCTACTTGTCGTTGTCTGCTGTCGCTGATGGTATTGTTCGCATTTCGTGCCCGTGCTCCGTGGATCTTGCTTGCGGCTTCGTGGTGAAAAGAAGTGCTGGCGATGTTGGCGAGCATTATTGGATGCTGGTTGATCAACGGAGCTTACGTCTTGTTGGACAATCTTGGCGTGAAGCTGCAACGCAATACCTGGCGATGTTGCTACATGCAACAGGCAGCGCTAATGAATTGCAAGCAGTGCTTGATCCAAAAGATGGCATCCGTGATTGAAATGCAAGGGCGTGGCTTGCATTTCAGGATGTGGTATCTGCTTTCATTGGGGTCATCATCTTTTGCTTAATACAAGTTGAAGCTACAAGTGAGTCCCGCGATGAATCGTAATTGGTCTGCGCTTTGTTTCGTCGGAATTCTCCATGCCCATGTGGGGCCCTCGGCGTATCGAGAGTTACATGCGGCTGGCCCCGATGCCAGAGCCTGACCCGATCCCCTTAGTTGACTGGATATAGATCGTCTTTTGTGGGCATGGTCCATACTGTTTGTCATGAACTCTGGCACGCCACCTAGCGACGAGCAAGTATCATAGCCCCTGGCTGCAGTTGCAGCTTTCATGGGCTAAGCTAGTAATGAATCAGCGTTTTTAACGAAAGCCGTATAGTGATCCACTTCCACTCACTTAGAAGCCCCCCTGGTTTGCCTTTGGTGCGACCATTTCGAGGATCCATCGTTGGCGAGAGTTAACTGGTGGAAGATATCATTTTTCAATTATCCACCGGTGCCTTTGGTTCACAGTGTGGCGGACGAGGACCCGCCTCCAAGTTACTTTTGCGATAATTAATAAGGTCATCGTTGATGCTGCCCTAAAGATATGGTGTCATTCTTTTGACGATACCAATCCACCCAAACCGACTGAACTTCAGTGACTGGGGACGCATGGAGCAGCCGTCGTCTGAAGCGAGTTCGGCTAAATCGTCTTAGGTGTGCTCTCTGTGGCAGCTTTATGATGAAGGTTGGGACCATAGAGACTCTCGTTTATCTAATGTGATCGTCAGGGAGGGAAACTCTCGATCCATCGAAGTGAGAGTTTCCCCGTGACGTTGCTTTCATGAGAATCGCCCCTGAGTGTCGAACACGGCCAACCCGGTACAGACTGCTGCCATTTCAAAACAGCATGGCACACCTCTCCCCAATGATCTTGGCAAGCCCTCTTGACATACATGTATTCACAAGATTAGTGACAGAATGAAAACCTGTACGTGCAATAACACTTACGAAGGCAGCGACGTTCCCTGGCGTACAGAAGCCCCATTCTTCAAGTATCCACCAGCGTCGACGCTGTGCTTTGTGGGGAAGAAGGAAGGCGTGCAAACCAAGTGGTTGAAGGATGACGACAGTTTAGATGCTCTCTTGCAAGGAAATGTCGGCATGCAGTACGTTCTTCGAGGATTCTTGACTACTTTGGGGGGGGGGGGGTTAATCTGCAGGAAGAAGGCGATGTTCAGGCCTCAGTCGCCGTCGTTTCTACAGTAGTTGCTGCTTCGAAGACGGTCTGATAATCTCCCCAAACAACTACTGGTCGTGGATGTACTTATAGTTTGAAAAAAAATAGCTTGAGATGCGTGTCGTCGGCCTTTTCATCGAGTCTTTACGTTCAAGTTGCTGTCTGAGGACTACGGTAGTTCACGCGCTGGTGCAGCGTCAGTGATGTGAGCGTACCTCGATGCCCGGATTTCTTGGTGCTCGGCTCCAGTGAAATCGCAGTTGGCCTCTCTGGAACTTAAACGACTGCCCTTGCAGTGGCCAAAAAGCGTTGGGGTAAAATGGATTTGGGATAGGTACAATTTCCGAGCTGCAATGCTCCAAGCGAAGTGAAACTCGAAGGCTGGCAAGTGTCAGCAGCAGCAAATTAGGGTAAGTTAACTGGTGCGAGGTCCGAACTCCTCGGCTTCGATGACGCATCTCTGAACTTTCAGGCACGCGCACGGCCGCTAGACAACAAGTTCAAAACATTGGTGATGCCGGTGTGGTCGTTTTGGTTTTGGGACTTGCCGTTAGGATACGCCACGACGGGTCCCCACGTGCGCAAAGAAGACTTTGTGAGATGGTTCTCGTTCGAGAGGCACTCCTCTTAGTTCATTTTTAGTGAGCCATAATCTGGCAGAGGCGGTGAACTCCCGATATCCATCTGCAGGTTTGTCACGGACGCGAATCCATTGCGGAGAGGAAGTCCACTTTGCGCTGGAGGGTTTAGAACAACAGCGATTGCCTGTGTGACGTTGGCAACTTCCACTGCAACTCCCGAGTTGTACCCATGTCAAATCCGTTTCGCACCAAACTTCCACTCTGGCATTTTGTACACAAATTTTGGCCACTTCAAGGACAAGAAAAGTCTCTGCCTCGACTGAAAGTGATCGACACTTCCCTTTGCCAGTGTCGATCATTTCCCCCTGCTTGCAAGTGACGTGGCAAAATCCCCCCATTGAAGCTATAAGGTTACTGTCCTTGGACTCCATCACTGCAGCCTCTCCCGTAACTGATCCTATCCGTCGTTGCCTTTTCGTCCGTTTCCCCCACTCGAGTAGCCAGCAGCACGCCAGCGCTTGCTGTGCTTGAGCCAATGTCTCCACGAGTTGCACCAGATGCTTCAGTGCCTAAAAGAAAAAAGCAAGATAGCCTCCATCAAAGAGAAACCGAAGTCTCTGCCGCTTGGCAAAAAAACTCCCAGTGGCAACATCCGTCGGCAAGCCACACCCACCAGGTTGCCGTCTGTGCCCCAGAGAGAGCGACAGCCATCTCGCGGTGGAAATCGTGGCATCTCTCATTTTGGTGCCAAGCTCACAAGCCACTGCACCTAAAAGATGAGCGGCGTTCCGCCTCCTTCGTCCGGTTTCCAGCCCCGTAGTATGGGGCTCCCTCCTCTCTCTCACGGAGCCCCTCGGTCCTCCATGATGTCAGTCGAGTACGACGGCATCTCGTTGCCACCCCCGAGCATTCGCTCCTGTGGCTCGCAGCAATATGTCACGAGTTTCATCCCCACGGGTGCGGCGTTTCCTTCCGGCAGCGTGCAAGACTTGATCTCCAGTATGAAATCCTATGCGAGTGCCACGGATCTCGTGCGTACTTACAGTGAGATCCCGTCGGTCGAGGAAGCGCTGGTCACGCTTGACCGAGCAGCAGTAGCTCTCGGAGCAAGACGGTACCGAGATGCCCTGAAACTTTACCTCGAAGGAGGATACGCAATGGCAAATGTAGCCGAACGCCAAGCCAACCCCAAGATTTGCAACTTGTTGACCAGCAAAGGCTTCGAGACGCTCAATTGGTGCGCGCGACTGTGCGATTGGATCGAAGGACGCGTGAAGGAGAAGCACCCGAGGCCGGGAGTGCACAAGGTCGGGATCCCAGTCAGTAACTGGGATGAAGACTGGGTCGGCCCCTACTTGGACGAGGAAGAAGCTCGCCGCATGTGGTACACGCCCGTGTACTGCCCGCACCCGATCGACTTCTCCAACTTGGGCTATCGACTGCGTTGCGTTGAGACTGGCAGACGCCCGAGACTCATGATCTGCATCACAATGTACAATGAAGGTCCGCAGCAATTGAAGGCCACACTCAAGAAACTTGCCAACAATTTGGCCTATCTGAAGGAGCAGAAGTCAGGGCACGAGAAGGCTCTGACTGGAACTTTTGCAGGCGAAGATGTGTGGCAGAATGTGCTGCTTTGCATTGTGGCAGACGGTAGGGAACAGATCAATGACAAGATGCTGGACTACCTCGAAGCCATCGGACTGTACGACGAAGACCTGCTGACGATCAACAGTGCAGGTATTGGCGCCCAGTGTCACTTGTTCGAGCACACGTTGCAGCTCAACGTGAATGGCAAAAGTCTACTGCCTATTCAGACAGTGTTCGCTTTGAAGGAGTGCAAGTCCAGCAAACTGGACTCGCACCACTGGTATTTCAATTCCTTCGCTGAACAAATCCAGCCAGAATACACTGCAGTCATGGATGTGGGCACAATGCTTACCAAGTCAGCACTGTACCATTTGCTGTTTGCTTTCGAGCGGAATCATCAGATTGGAGGGGCTTGTGGACAACTTACGGTGGAGAAACCGTTCGAGAACTTGAGCAACTGGGTCATCTCGGCTCAACACTTCGAGTACAAGATCTCCAACATTCTCGACAAGTCGCTGGAGAGCTGCTTCGGCTTTATCAGCGTCTTACCTGGAGCTTTCTCGGCCTACCGATACGAGGCAATTCGTGGAGCTCCATTGGATGCTTATTTCCAGACTCTCAACGTTGATCTGGATGTGCTTGGGCCTTTTATTGGCAATATGTATCTTGCTGAGGACAGGATTTTATCCTTCGAAGTGGTGGCTCGAAAGGACTGCAAGTGGACAATGCACTATGTCAAGGATGCGGTTGCTCGCACCGATGTGCCGCATGACCTTGTTGGACTCATTTCGCAGCGAAAACGGTGGCTCAATGGCGCATTTTTCGCGACACTCTTCAGTATTTGGAACTGGGGCCGCATCTACTCGGAAAGCAACCACTCGTTCATGCGGAAATTGGCATTTCTTGTTTTCTACGTGTATCACCTGCTGTACACGGCATTCGGGTTCTTCCTGCCGGCAAACCTGTACCTGGCATTATACTTCATCGTGTTCCAGGGCTTCCAGCAGAACCGCCTTGAGTTTGTTGACACGTCCGAGTACTCGCAGACTGTGCTGGACTCTGTCGTTTACATCTACAACTTCGTGTACCTCTTTGGCCTCCTTATGCTGATCATCATCGGACTGGGCAACAACCCGAAGCACATGAAGCTCACGTACTATTTCGTTGGCGCTGTGTTTGGCGTCATGATGATGTTGTCGTCTCTCGTTGGTCTTGGTATTTTCTTTTCGACTCCAGCGACAACCAACTCCATCGTCGTTTCAATCCTCACGGTTGGCGTTTACTTCATCGGATCAGCTTTACACGGCGAGGTCCACCACATTTTCATGACGTTCACGCACTACACGGCTTTGATCCCGAGCTTCGTGAACATCTTCACGATCTACTCGTTCTGCAACCTTCAGGATTTGTCGTGGGGCACCAAAGGCTTGCACGACGATCCGTTGTTGGCTGCTTCACTGGACGAGACCGAGAAGGGCGACTTCAAGGACGTGATCGCAAAGCGCCGAGCAATGGAGGAACGTCGTCGTGAAGAGAAGGAGCGATCGGAGAATAGGAAGAAGAACTTCGAGGCATTTCGCACCAACATTCTACTTACTTGGGCGTTCTCGAACCTCATCTTCGCCCTCTTCATCGTGTACTTCGCCGACTCGTCGACGTACATGCCCATTCTGTACATCTTCGTGGCGAGTATAAACTCGTGCCGTCTGCTTGGATGTATCGGCCACTGGATCTACATCCACACTGCTGGTTTCCGCGGTCGTGTTCTTGATAAGTCCGAATGCGGCAACGGCACCGGTCGATACCCGCAGAACTCGTACGTTCAGTTGGAGGAGCATTACGCTGCTCTAGCAGAGGACCAGCGCACGTACGCGTCCGGACGCACCAATGGTTCGATCCGTTCCAACAATGACATCTCCTCGATCGCGTAAGCATCGAGAACCCCAGAGAAACCTCAAGTGTTTTGCAGTGATTGCAGCAGTAAACCACGCAGAGAGGTCCCGACATTTACGAGCCAAGCGAACAAGTCGAGCAGTAGTGAGTCTAGTGAGTCTTACGTAGATGATGATGCATTTTATAAATCGCCGACGCGCTATTCAATTGCAACTTTTCCATTTTGATCAGTTTTAAGAGTCGCGTATCTTTTGGACTTTTGACAAGCATGGAAGGTCGAAGTGTTGCTACGCCATCGCTCTTGGGCACTTGGGAGAGCAATGAAGCGTTCGGAAATACGGCGCTGGACTGGTCTCAAGCTGTAAAAGACCAGCGAGCGCGGCTTCTGCTCACGTTCGAGCCTGGAAACGTCTACAAGTTCCGATTGGAGGCGAAAGATTCCGAGACGGACGTGACGTCCAACTTCCGGCATGTTGTAGCGAGTGAGGGCAAGTACGAACTGCAGAATGAAGACGGAATTGCTATTCATGGAGACGCATCCGGCATCAAGTGGACGTATATGTTCGAGGACGAGGACAGTCTGCGAATCCGGTATGAAATGTTTTATTTCCTGAAAGAATAAATGCGAGTTATTATAACTTTCTTCTTGTGTCTGCTGTAGACTTGAAGGAGCGAGGCGCTTTGGGAGATGCAAAGGCGTAGACGTCATTTACTTTGCCAGAGAGAAAACCACGCAGCAGCTGAAGAATTTGTAGGTCTAAAAAGGGATTTTAACGCGTAACATGATTCACGAGTTCTACATGTCCAACACATCGTCCAGCCAGTCTTCAAGCTGCTCAGTTTCTGCAGGGGTTCTTGTTGGAGCTGGGGTC
Source organism: Phytophthora multivora (assembly GCA_001314345.1). Taxonomy (NCBI): domain Eukaryota; phylum Oomycota; class Peronosporomycetes; order Peronosporales; family Peronosporaceae; genus Phytophthora; species Phytophthora multivora. The sequence goes on along the minus strand of LGSM01000125.1, from coordinate 50,402 downwards.
GAGACTGCAGGTGTCGAGGGTGTAGGTGTCGACTTAACTCCGCTCGAAGACGACGAACTGAGATTCAGCAGGAAATCCAGTTCTGTGTCACCTTGTGTTGGCTTCGACGAAGACGCAGCACTTGTCTCTTCAGCAGTTTCCTCCTTAGACTCGCCTTCCACTTCATTTGGTGGCTCAAAAGGCAAATCAACCTGCCACAACAAGCACAACCCATGAGTTGTGTTGACAATACCGAGCAGATCCTAGTACATGCTGAAAACTCACACAGTATTTCACATCCATTCGGTAGCGAATATCGGGTGATACAAGTTTCAACTGGGAAGCGATCCAGTCCAAGTCCTATAGTCGCAGCACAGTCAGCATCTTGTTAACGCATGCGTCAGTAAAAGTCTCGTACCAGCACTCCCATCGCTGCCTCTGCATCCTCATCCTTCTCTTCCCACTGCTTCATAGTACTGCTCTGGAAATATTCCCCAGGTGCAGCCCCCACATTCTCCCTGTAATTCTGGTCTGAAGAAAAGAATTGAGTGCGTCCGCCATAGTTTTGGGCTGAAGTATCGCCACTCTCTTCTGTTTCTTCTTGGTCCTCGCGCTCTTCGAAACGGTAGGCGTTAGAGCTCAGAATTCGTAGGTGACGAGGTTGACGTCGTTCTGACCCTTCTCCACGTCCTGTTGTGTCGCCTCTTCCTCTTCCCCGCCCGCGGCCATGCGTCGCACGATACTTGACCTGCGACCTTCCCATGGTTTCAAGGAGTGATCCAAATTTTATCAAATTTCATTAAGCATAATGATTTTGACCAATGAGAACGCTTTAAAAACAAGATCATCATTTAAGCTTCATGACACTAAATAATTTTAAAGGAAGTGATGAAGAAAATAAAGACTTTATGTTTAGATGAAATCAACTCCGTTGTTCATTAGTGGCAAACCACGTCAAAGACTAAGAAGCAGTAGTTTACTTCTTCGACTTCTTGGTGGCGAGCTTACGCTGGTAGAACTCCAGCTCCTTGCCCTCCAGGAGGTAGCCATCAGCGCGGCCGGACTGGCCAGGACGCGACGAGATGACAGCCAGAAGACGGCCGGACGTGACCTGCTCGTCGATCTTGGGGTCGAGCACGCGCGTGCGCTGACGGTTGGCCAGCTTACGCAGGACGTGGTCGGACTTCTTGACCTCCTCCTCCTCGACCTTCTCAGCGTTCTTCTTCACGCCGATCTTGACGCCGTAGTGGGCCTCGTACCACTGACGGAACGGGGTAGCATCCACCAGCACAACGGCACCCTTCACGAGGGTCTTGGTACGCACCAGCTCGTTGTTCGAGGCGTTGTACACGACATCGAGGATACGCGTCTTGCGAGCGCACACCTCCGTGCCCCACGAGAAGTTGCCGGTCTCAAGGTGAAGAGCACGGAACTTCAGGTGGCCACCACGCACACGCACGGTGTGGACACGCTTGCCACCAAGCTTGGTGTTAGCGGGCTGACGGCCGAGCTCGAATTTCCTTTTCTTGCGGTACTGCTTGCGCTTGCCACCAGTTTCGCGGCGCTTGTGGCGCGAATCGCGAGAGATACCTGATTAGAGCAAACTACCAGTTAGACAACGAATTCAAAAGACCAATACTTTGCGTCGGAGCAGCATCATGGGGGACAAACAGCGAGGCAGAGCACCCGCGGCCTCGAATGCTGCCCGAAATGGGATGCAGCAGAGAAACCGGGGCTGGAGAAGGAAGGGGAGGCCAAAGGCGCTCAAAAACCCGACACAACTCACGTGCGCACTTAACAGCAGCACCTCCGCCACGCGTAGAACTCCACGGCAGACCAAGCGCGAGACAGGAAGGAAGAGAGACAGCGGCCGCGAAGCTTACCCATGATTCCGACGGAGTAATTTCGGTACTGTGGGGACTTTAGTCGTGGGCGTAAAAGCTCAGCGTTCCTCAGCCAGTCAACGCCGCCAGCCAGTGGCTATAAATTAGTGTGCGCCACACAAGTTTGGTTGCGAAGATAGTGTTCTCGACATAAAGTAAGATTTTGCAATTATTGTGATTGCTTTGTGAAATTATTGCTGCTAGTTTTTTTACCGCGCAAAAGTGCAACTGGCCGCTCTTAATTTGATCATGCCGCAAGAGGACTTCTCTGTGGAGCTGCTGCAGCTTTACTATGGTGCGTTCAGCCTTGCTACATGCAGAATCATGTCGACTGCATGTTTACCTACACAATAAGCCCTTACACGCCCGCTAATGTCCGGTATTGCCGCTTCTAGACCGCCTCTTCCCCTACCAGCAGATGGCCCAATGGCTAAGCTACGATGGAGGTGCGTCCTTCATACTTTATATCATCTTAATACCAGGGTTCTAACTGCCTTCTTCAGGGGAGGAGTTCTTCTTCCGTCGTGAGCTCTCGTACACGCTCGAGAACGACACGTACATCCGTTACAAAGCTTTCCACAATGCTGAGGAGCTCAAGACCAGCATGAGCAAGACGCTGCCTTTCAAAATTGATATTGGCGCCGTCTTCTCCGTCTCGCCCGCCGACAAGGGCAAAGTCAGCGCCTCGGACTTCACGCCCGAGCAGCGCGAACTCGTGTTCGATATCGATCTGACGGACTACGACGACATCCGAACGTGCTGCGAAGGCGCCGCCATCTGCAGTCGCTGCTGGCAGTTCATGGTCGCAGCGGTGAAAGTGCTGAATGCTGCCTTACGGGAGGACTTTGGCTTCGAGAACCTGCTGTGGGTCTATTCCGGACGTCGTGGTATCCATTGCTGGGTCGCAGACGAAAGAGCCCGAGAACTGGAGAACGAGGCGCGATCGGCAGTGGTTGGATACTTATCACTTGTGGAAGGCAACGAGAACTCAGCAAGGAAGGTCAAACTACGTGAACCACTGCACCCGTCACTCGAGTAAGTGTGTTTTTAAGTGCTGTGTACTGGAGAAACCAAGTGGTGATGTTCCCTTTTGTGTTTTTTAATGGCAGTCGAGCATTCCGAGAGCTGGAACCGATGTTCGAAGACGTTATTCTGTCGGATAAAGGGCAGGGAATCCTGTGTGAGGAGAAGCAGTGGGTCAAGCTCCTCGCTATGGTGCCTGACGAGGACATTCGAGCTAATATGACGCGTCGATGGGGCGCTACGAACTGCAGCACAAGCCCGGCCGAGAAGTGGCGGGAGCTTCGAGATGCGGTGGAGAAACAGGTGCTGAAGAACGCTAACTCGCTACGCAGTGGCAGTAACATGAAGCGTACGGCGCCCAACGGAGACGCAAACAAGCGGTTCATGGCGGCTGAGCTGCGCACTTGCATCCAGGAGATCGTGCTGGCCTACCTGTACCCCCGACTAGATGCCAACGTGTCAAAGCAGCGGAATCACTTGCTCAAGAGTCCGTTCGCTGTTCACCCCAAGACTGGACGCGTGTGTGTGCCCATCGACGTGTCTTCTATGGAGGCCTTTGATCCGTTTACGGTTCCCACTCTGGGTCAGTTGCACGAGGAGCTCGACTCGGACAAGTCTGCAACGAGCATGAAACAGTATGTGGATTTCTTCGAGTCGTCGTTCCTCAAGCCGTTGGCTGCGGTCGCCAAGCGAAAAGAGCGCGACGCACGCGAGAGCGACGCGGCGATGACTGGTGACTGGTAAGCAAACACGTCCGCGGAATTGTTAGCAGCGAGTGATAGAGGAGGCTCACGCTATGACGGGTAAATATATTGTGTGCATCCACGATGCCATCTTCTGGACCTGTTTACCGTCCAAGAGTATCATTTGATCCACGGCCAGCTCTCGCGGCTTTTAAAGCGGGATACGCGCTTCACCGGTTGTTGAAAGAGAACAGCAAAAAGCAGATTATTGTACGACGTACAGCCCGGTTCCAGACTCGCGGTTTGACTTGTGTAATTGGAAACGTGATGTGATACGAAAAGAAAGTTTCCTTTTGGTGAAGTAGAACTTTCAGCCCTGACTCGTCTGCGGGCATCTTTTGGAGCGTGTTTACCCAGTGCTTTCTGCAGATGGACAGCACTACAAACGGAGTCAGAACGTCGGATCTGATCGTCTTAACTGACAAAAACTCTATTGCCTATTGTGTGTAGACTTGTTGCTGGTCTGGTTCAGTCAATGCGCACGGATTCATACTGGTGCAAGAATGATTTCAAGATAAGTTTAGGAAAATTCTCTTCACTTGAGTGAGAAGTTTATCGCTCTCACGCTGCAGTTGTAAATTTCCGCCCGACACCTGCAGAAGTCCAAGAAACGGGATTGCACTATGCGGCGTTCAGCTCGTATTGCTGCTATCAACCCCCGACGCTCAGCCCGTCTTGCTGCTGTCAAACGACAACAACACCAACCGCCAAGCCAACAGCCAACGAAGCGGATGAAGTCTCCGTCGCTCGACGACAGGCTGACGGATGTGTTTTCCTGGGACGAGGCCATCCCCGTGGTGAGTATTGTGAATTTGGTAGAGTGAAAAGAGACTCACCCTGTTTGTGATGTTTGCTTTGTGGACTGTAGCTCAACGAGTATCTGGCGTCGATCCCGATCGATGAAGATGGCCCCGGGTTCTTGTTCGACTGGGACATCAACAACCTCCGTGCGTTCGTGGCTATAGCGAACGCTCAACCCGTGGCGGATGCACCCGAGTGGATGCAGACGCTACCGCCAAATATTACGATCAACACTTTCACTGACGATTTCGTCGGTGAACTCGCGAGAGTGGCCGGTGGTCGGTGTGGGCGCGTGCTGCTCGCCCCTAACAACCAGTCGGAATTCGGTAACATTGCAGGGTGGGTACTTGTTCTACAGGAGGGGAAATTCATGCAACATGTCGCTCAGCTTGCGTTTAACAATGTCCCTCGACTTCTCGCTACAACGTACAATCTAACAACCACCAAAGCGCAGGAATGCACACAGAACAATTTACTGCCATTAAATGGGCGGAGGTTGTTTGAATGAGCTACGGTAACCAAACAAGTCTACTTCTTGTATTCAACTCCCGTTTTTTTTCAACATATAGCGCTATACAGGTACTACATGTACATGTAGTCCTCATTCTACAGTAGACAACGATCGAATAGAGGAGACTCACGTTATGGCGGGTAAATATATTGTGTGCATCCACGATGCCATCTTCTAAGCCTGTTTACCGCACTCCAGTCCAAGGTTTAACCTTAGTTTGATCCACGACCAGCTCTCGCGGCTTTGAAGCGGGACACACGCTTCACGGGTTGCTGAAAGGAAGCAGATTACTGTTAGGAACAAGACATTAAGAAAAAGACAAAGAAAAGAGTACGTACAGCCTCGCCGACCGGTTCCAGGCTCACGGTTTGACCAGTGTAATTGGTGCCGTGGAAGCGGGACTGTCGAGGCTCGGAGAACGGGGAGGCAACGGGTGCTGGTACAGGCGTTGGCACTTTCTCCGAGACTTCGTGCTCCACAATGCTGCCTGAAAAAGCAGTCGATGTCGAAGTTGCCGAAACAAACGAAGACGAGGTCGGTACAGGAGGCTTCAGGGATGGTGAAGACACCGGCACGGGCTCTGTAGTTGAAGGAGCTGGCTTGGGCTTCGATTGTGGCTCTGATGCTGCAATTTCACTGCCAGCAGCCTTGGGTTTCGCCTTTTCGCGCATCTGTTTCGCCTTCTCTCCTAGCTTTTCATCCGTGGGGCTTAGCTCCATAGCACGCTCGAATGCCTCAGCAGCCTCTTCGTACTGCTCCAGTGCTGCCAGCGCACAGGCTCTGCGGTAATGTCCTTTCACCCACGGCTCATGCAGAGAGACAGCGACATCCGAGTCCTCCAGAGCCTCTTTATACTTCTTCAGGCGGTGGTAAGCTGCAGCGCGGTTGCCATACAGAATCTGCAGGTACAGCCACAACAAAGTCGTGTTAGTCAGCACAGAAACAAAAGACAACGTAGCATCTAACAAACATGAGAGGTCGGGTCCAGCTCGATAGCCTGCGAGTAGTACTGTGCTGCTGCCTGGAATCGCCGTCTAGCAAATGCGTCGTTGCCTTTAGCCTTCAACGCAGTGGCCTGTGCTTCTGCTGGTTCTTCCTCCTTCGGTTTCTCCTCTTCCACACTCTCACCCGCAGCTTCACGGGCTTCCAGGTCCTCCATCCGCTTCATCATGTCGTCCCAGTCCCACGACGCCTGTTCCTGCTTCAATCGCTCTTCCTCTTCCACCTCAAAGTACTCCTTGATGTCTACCACCCCACGAATCGTCCCCATGAATTGACACTCGGCCCAGCACTCACAAATCAAAGAACAGGCAATATCAGCCTACCTTCTTCCGTAGCTCTTGGGACGGGTGCGAGGTCACTCTCCTCCTCCGTCTCTTGGATCTCCCGGATGTTCTCGTCCTCGTACATCTTCTGAAGCTGCGCCATGCTGCCCACGTCCGTCTTCTTGGAGCTCAATTCACGCAGATTCTCCTCCTGTAAATCGATCTGCTTGCAAAGAGCTACAACACTCATCAGCTCCCAATACTCCACCTATCACTACACTGCAGACTGCAGCCAGCACCTTTCTTCTTGCGCTCAATGATCTCTAGAGCTTGAGGAGTCGAGCGCCAAGAGAAATACTCGTCCCCCAGATGCGCCAGCACCTCGTTCGAGCGCACAATTTTACCCGGAACCATTGCGCGCTTACCCAGCGGCACCATCACCTTGTGTGAGAGCTTCTTGGGCAGCTCAGTGAGCGTATCAGCTACGGAATCAAAGCGGTCCACTTGGTCTTGGAGCTGTGTGAGCTCCTCACGGACGCTTTCGATGCGCTATAAGGATGAAAAAAGCGGCAATAGAAGCTCAGTTATGTGGAGATAGAGATCGCCTAATCAGACAGCACGCACCTCCTGCAGGATCCGCGCATTTGCCGCCTCCGCCATGACACCCAGAGCCGCCATTTTTGATCCAGTGAAAAAAAAATGTTTAAAAAAACGTATTTTTGTTACAATTTATATCGTATTAAATAAATATAAAATCCTAGAACCACTTTCTTAAGTACGAAGATTTTTCTTCCCCGCACCTGATAGTAAAAAAAGTTTAGTGGAAGGATCAAGCAGCAACATGGCGGCGGGCGAGTGCCAGACTGGCAACACGAAGGACTACGACAATGAGGAGGACGATCTGTTGGCTGGACCGGAGACGGTGCTAGACGAAGGCGACATTGCGCTGCTCAAGACCTACGGGTTGGGCCCGTACTCGCGCGTGATTAAGCAGGTGGAGGACGACATCAAGAAGGCGCAGAAGGCCGTGAACGACCTCATTGGCATCAAGGAGAGCGACACGGGGCTGAGTCTTCCCAGTCAATGGGACCTTGTGAGCGACAAGCAGATGATGCAGGAGGAGCAGCCGCTGCAGGTCGCTCGCTGTACCAAGATCATTAACGCCGGTGAAGAGGAAGCCAAGTACATGATCAATGTCAAGCAGATTGCCAAGTTTGTGGTGGGTCTAGGGGAGAAAGTGGCTCCTACGGATATTGAAGAGGGAATGCGCGTGGGTGTGGACCGCACCAAGTACGCGATCCAGATCCCTTTGCCTCCTAAGATCGATCCTACGGTATCACTTATGACAGTCGAGGACAAGCCGGATGTGACGTACGACGACGTCGGAGGAGCTAAAGACGCGCTGGAGAAGCTCCGAGAGGTCGTGGAGCTGCCGTTACTGCACCCTGAGAGGTTCGTTAACCTCGGTATTGACCCACCGAAGGGCGTGCTGCTCTACGGACCTCCTGGAACCGGTAAAACGCTGTCAGCTCGTGCAGTAGCCAACCGTACCGATGCTTGTTTCATCCGTGTGATCGGTAGTGAACTGGTGCAGAAGTACGTGGGTGAAGGTGCTCGTATGGTGCGTGAACTGTTCACGATGGCCAGATCCAAGAAGGCTTGCATTGTCTTCTTTGACGAAGTGGACGCTATCGGTGGAGCTCGTAGTAGCTCCGAAGAGGGAGGAACCGACAACGAGGTACAGCGTACCATGCTCCAGATTGTTACCGAGCTCGATGGCTTCGACCCACGTGGTAACATTAAGGTGCTGATGGCTACGAACCGACCGGATACGTTGGACCCGGCGCTCATGCGTCCTGGTCGATTGGACCGTAAGGTGGAGTTCAACCTGCCCGAGCTGGAAGGACGCACTCAGATCCTCAAGATCCACGCCAAGAGCATGAACTGCGACCGTGGTATCCGCTTTGAGCTGGTGAGTCGACTGTGCCCCAACACGACCGGAGCTGAGCTGCGCAGTGTGTGCACGGAGGCTGGCATGTTCGCGATCCGTGCGCGCCGCAAATCCGTGAGCGAGAAGGACTTCCTCGAGTCGGTGAACAAGGTCATCAAGGGATACAAGAAGTTCTCCTCCACGCCCAAGTACATGGTCTACAACTAGATCAGGTGCAGAGTCGAGCAAGCGACAACTCTAGCACGTGACACAGGGTTAAATAAATACACATGCTACTGCAATGAAACAAACGACCATAACTCGATATCCTCAGCGATAGAAAACTTAAAATTCAATTCTCCTCTGCTACCCCGAACCGAAATTCACTCGGGCGTTGCACTCCATCATAAGGCACTGGCTTAGCCCACAGTGGGTCGCAAGCCCAACAGGTTTAAGCTCGGTCAAACCTTTCGTATTTCTCGCTATTGACGAAAGTCATCGCACTGCTGCGTAGCATTTCGCAGAAATACGGCGTAGTAAATGCGTCAAAATCAGCTTCAATAGTGATGGCGTCGACTTGCAATTGAATGCCCTTCGACCAAAATGCTTCTTCGTTCCCAGCGTCGCTCTTTTCCAATCGATCCTGCTCCGGAATCACCAGCAGCACGTGGAATTGATCTGTCAACAGATCATCCATATCTGCTACATGTACATGTACTGTAGCACTGCTACAAGACCATTCTATCTTCATAGTTCTTTGTCTCGTGTGGTAGCTTTTGGGTTACAGCGCAACCACACGCCGGAATTCTTCGCAAGCTGCAGCTTATATGCGTCACATTTGATGGTGTTTGGAATCGTCGTCTTGATCGCTACCTTCAAGTCATACGCCGACTCGCTCTCGTTGATATCGACGGAGAACGCGCTCCCTTTCAACGATTAACTGTAAACAGAATAGCTTCACCCTTTTTCCCTCGCTGGAGAGAAGGAACTTGATGTGTCTTCTTTCATTAGTCAGTCAACCTCACTTTTAAGTTATTCATTTAATAAAAATGAATGATGGTTCGAAGTTGAAGCAACACAATACAATACAATACTAGACAATACTAGACAATACATACAATGCAATTTAAAATATGGCGACGGTACCATCGAATTGGTACATACCTGTTCTCAGGAATCTCAATAATGGCGTCGTCGGTCGAGAAGCCAGCCCCGGCGAAGCTTAAGGCGCGCTCCGACTTCTCCGTGACGCTGGAGGTCGCGCCCTCCTCTAGCAACTGCTTCTACCGCTACGAGTACAAAGAAGCAGGTTCCACGTGGGAGCAGAGCGCGCAGCACGTGGACGCGGCTGTTGGCGCCTCGGAGGTGATTCTGGACGACCTGAACCCCACCAGCACGTACGAAGTGCGCGTGTACCAAGTGTCCAAGGCTGCAGACGGGAAGGAAAACGTTTCAGCACCCAGTGAAGTCGCCGCTGTTGATACGGAAGTGCCTGGCTGCGGACCGGACTCGAGCAACGGCTGCTTGTGCACGATCCAGTGAGCTGAGACTGTCGGAAAGAACCAGCAATATCCTTAACAACCTATTGCAGCACAATTGTCCATATTCACACAGACTCTCCCATTAGTCCATGCACCTACAACAGAGCAGGCGGTTCCACTCCTGTCCTGCCTCCCTATCGGGCTCCAATGTTTCTGCTGGGAGGAAATGTTCATCATTGTTGCAGCATCTCCTTCCACTTGGTTAGTCGCTCGTCCTTGGGGTTGCCATCTTCTCTAGCAGGAGACATTTGCGTCCAGATTGCGTTAGCATCGGTCTGCTTGGTCCACCAGGCCTTCAGAGCCTCAGGGCCATCCTGCGTCTGAATCGCAGACAGCAATGCATCCAATACATCTGCTGCACGGCCGCTTTCCACCAGATGAGAGCAGACCTCGCTTAACCACTGCACAGTGAGGGCCTCCTTCGTGAACAAAGGCGTCCAAAGCTCGCTTAAGTTGACAGCGAGTTGAGGAATGTCGACGCGCAGGTCGTCGTAGTCAACTAGGATGATATCCACAGCAGCTTCGATGTCTTCAGAGGTGATTTTCTCACTAGTAATAAGCTGAAGAAGCAACCCCGCCACGTCCTTACGTATAGACTGTTTCTCCTCGAGACCGAACGCAAGCATGATGTGAACAAAGTGGCGCCAGCGGTCGGGTACGTCTAACTCCTGCATGCACAGCACCATCTCGTCGAAATCCTTGACCGTTAGATACTCCTCCAATGTGCTTCTCATCTTTCCGGCAGCCTCTTCATCCAGCTCGTCCTCCTCCTCGTCAAAGAAACTTTCAATACCATTTTCACGAAGATACGCCTCCACATCGGTCTCGTTCCTCATCGCCGAAGGCAAGACACTCTCTGCAGTGACCTCTTCATCTGTCAGCATTCGGATCACTGTCCTCTCGTCGCTCTCTAGCTCCAGTACAGATAGGATCTCCGGGAAAACCAAAGACGTGAGCTTGCACTCCACACAGTGAGCCAGAGCTTCAGATATAATCCATGAAAACCCAAAGCAGCCCGCAGCGACCAAACGGCCAAATATCAGCGCTGAATACTGGTGGATCAACGGTAAATCGATCTTCATGTCCTCCAAGAACTCCATAACGTTCACGAGCGCAGCTTGAATAGAGTTCGCATCTAACGCGCCACGCTCATACAACCCCACAAGCAGTTCCACGGCATGTTCACGCTCGCTTGTCTTTCCTTCCAGCGCTGTGTTAATCGTTTGCTCGGCAAACTCGACGTGATACGGATCCATGGGCAGCTCTTGGACGCACGTGGTAGCTTCATCCAGATCGACGATAGAGATATACTCCTGAATGATACTCTTAATGCGGGTAGACACTTGAGCTGGAGATAACTCTTGAGCTTCATCGTGCTCAGGTTCATCTGGTTCCTCCTTCTTAGCCACAATGAGGTTGCTGCTTTGCTTTGCGAGCTGAGCACTTGAAATCCGTGTCTTGTGACGACGTCGTTTAACATCATCGTGCTGAGCATTCTTTCCTTGCTGCTGGAGTTTTTGAGCCTCCCTCCGAACCTCCTCCAGCGTCTTCTGCTGCATCTCCTTGCGACGAGGTTCCCACATGTGGTCTCTCGTCTCAAGAACATCCTTCACTAGGAATCGCGCTCGCGACGGCAACTTTGTGTCGTCCGACAGCTCCACCATGCGCAAGATGATAATTTTCATGATTCTCTTCGTCTTCGGCTGGTCAAACTTTTTACCAGCCGTAGCCAGCATCTTGCACAGCGCCTCCAGGTCTTGTTCATCGGGGAAACGTGCTGCCTGGGCTTGAGCTTCTTGGCCTTCATCTCCAGGGATCAATTCCAGTCCCAACAAGTAGAAAATACACCCCTGGACTCCAGATTGTTTGATCAGATCCACCTTGTACAGTTCGCCAATGAAGCGGATGTTACCCAACATCTTTGCCTTCGCACGCATTGCAAGGATTTCACGCCGACGGGGGTCAATCTCTACTTCCTCCTTCTTTTCCTCCAGCTGACCAACGTGCTTGTTCGTCTTCTCGAATTCACCTTGGCAACGGTTCACAAGAAGGCGGGTGAAAGTGACCTGGGTTGTTGCCGCATGATGTGCAGCCTCAGCCGTTTCGAAAGGCCCCCCAAATGGTTCGTCGCCCCCAATATCACTGATCTTCCGCTTCGAGTAGTAGAACACGCCTGCCTCTTTCTCACCCACCGCCACCAAGTAGTCACCATGACGACGGAAGTTAACAGAGGCGATGGATTCACTGTCGTAAACCGACATAGCTGAGCTTTCCGGCGCTTCAGCATCTTCCAAACAGCTATGCGGGCTCTCGAAAGGCCCAGCAAACGAAGTAAATGTAATCTTGTCAATCGCTGTCCAGTAAAAAGAGCCCTTTTCATCACTCAAGATACTCAAAAAGTTCCACGTCTTCTTAGCTGTCCGCGCATGGAACTCCTTACACAGATCAGCGTAGACGTCCGCGAAGCTAGGTTCCTCCAGCGCTTTGTCCATGATGATAGAAACGATCGAGCTCAGCAAAACAAAACTGTCGATGTCAACTGAACAGAGCTCATTCGTCAGCTTCGCAAACTTCTCTCGAGTGAGCTTGTTCAGCAGGCTCTTCACATGGTTCAGCGTTTTCTCGAGACCAGAAACGTCCTTCTCCTTAGCGGGCTTCCATCGGTTCTCGGTCACAACAAGAGGCTCAATAGGCCCATCATAGAGAGGTGGCGGTGGTGGACGGCCATAACCACGTCCACCACCTCCACCACGACCACCGCGACCACCACCGCGACCTCCCCGACCCGGTCTGTCACGTCTACCATCGCGTAAACTACCCTGGCTTCGTGCTCCACGACCACCAGAACGGTCATCCTTTCGAATGCTGCCACCGATAGATCTTCCAATACCATAGCCCGCTCCAAGTCGTCCAGCCCGTTTAGTTACGGAGCTCGGATCGCGAATCTGAGTGACTTCTACGATTTTCATGTCGGGAAGATCTTTTGGCCTCGGAAGTGCAAATTCCATGATTCTGGTCGAGTACCACAACACCAAACATTAGCTTTAATGCTCAAACAGAGAGAATCGCCACAATGGTTAACTTACCTTCTCAGCTCTGCCAGTGAATATTGCAGCTTCTTGGCGCGTGCAACAGTTTGTCGAGAAGATGTAAGGGATGCTGCCAACGACGACTTGAGTGTTCGCACTGGTCTAGCTTCCATTGAGGCCGCTATGGAAGCTTTTAGAGTCCGAGGTGGTGCAGCATCAATAGATGCTGAGAGCGACGACTGTATTTTGGCTGGGCCGGACCCGATGGATGATGTCAATGAAGACTTGAACGATGTAGTACGTGCTGCGGCCTCTCGCTCCGCGTTCTCCTTGTCAAGTTTCGCGTAATACTCACGAGTTCTCGCCTCCTTGTCAGCATCGCTAGTACTTGGCGCTCTACCATTCTCGAGTTCCTTTCTTGAACCAAAAGGGCTTTGCTGTGCGTCATCCTCCATTGAATTTTTACGGTCCACTGGTGCCTTCATCATTTGAGCCAAACTGCTGCCACGTTCTAGCTTCCGAGCTTCCATGCGCTTTTGGAGAGTGTCCGCACGGCGTTTACGCTCCGCTTCGTCGATAACAGCAGGAGCAGTATCCTTGACAGACGTATCTTCCTTTTCCTGAGCAACGGTAGATTTCTCTACCTTTGGTGAAATTGAATCTCCGCCAGGGGCGTTATTCCTCAGTCCACTAGCGCCCGATGGAGACCGCTGTGAATTTGATGCACCTGCGAAACGTGCGTCCTGCGAGCTTAGTCTGCCCCCTGACGACCCAACAGGAGAAATTGAGTTCACTCTTCGCAAGGACGAAGCTCCTCCATCCAGAGACGATCGTCGTGATGACGTATCCTGCGCTGGTCTGCCGATAGAGCGCCCAATTGTCCCGGAAACAGGGCGCTTCTTCTGCACGCGAACATCCTGCGAGCTCTTCGTCAATAGCGACGACCCACTAGAAAGCCTTCTCACAGGTGCTGGTCCATCGTTAAGACTTGACCTGTATTCCTCGCTGTATCGCTCATTGCGGAAGCTCCTGTCACTGCGGTCCGACCGTTGCGACGATACACTATCTGAGCTGTTTTTCCTCGTCAGCCTGGTTCGCGACACCGATCTGTTGCCCGATCGATAACCCTGTCCTTCCCCCGACCATTGTCTCGGCTCTCTACTGTTAGAGCGTCGCATAGGTTCCCTGCTGCTTGAACGTCTTGGCGGATCCCTGCTACTGGAGCGTCGTAGGGACGATCCCTTGACTCCTTTTCCTCCTTTCTCACCTCGATCCTGCCTTGATCCTCGATCTTCATCTCGCATGGACTTTGTCAAGCTACTGACGAACTTCTTGGTCTGTCCTGCTCCCTTTTGAGGGGACGGAGAGGACAAGGATATCACTTGTCTCTGCGTTTTTGTCTGCACCTGTAAGTCCTTATTATTCGGGCTTTTCCGGTCCGAATTGTCCTTCCTCTTGCTCGGTGGAGGCTCCTGACGCATCGAATCCTTCAGTGACGACCGTAGCGAAGACTGGAACGGAGCTGGCGAGGCTCCGTCATCGCCTCCGTCCACCACTTGCACTGAACGATGGGTATCCGGCCCCGAATCCTCAGTTGTGGGAGCCTGTACACGCCTGTAAGTGCCTCGTCCACCGCTGCCTTTGCGTCCTAAGCTCCCGCTCCGCCCTCCACCTCTGCGCCGTCCATCCATGAAACAATCACTCTGCACGCTTCTCGATCTGTTTATTTGATGCGTTTTGGCTGCGTTTTGGCTGTTCTCCCCCAACTCATGTGGTGTGGCGATACACAAAATATCAGTTTTGGCATGATTATGCTGTAGAGAAGGTTCAACATATGCTGTAACATGGTATTTAGGCTTGGTCCAGTCAAATGCGCCATTCTATCACTGGCCTTGGGTGCATGCCACCAGGCTTGACGTTGTCTCTCTTCCTGCGTGTCCATCCTCTCCGTAGACTTCACCGAGCCATGTCTTCTGCGTCTGCTTCACTGGCCCAGACGCTGCAGAATAAGCCGGCGCCGGAAGGCCACAAGATCATCCGCGAGGGCGACGGCGTCATGATCTTCCCCGAGCAGAATCAGGTCTTCTACAACCCCGTGCAGGTGCTCAATCGTGACCTGAGTATCGCTATGATCTCAGAGTTCGCTCGTACTCGCGCCCGCGAGAATCTGACCAAAGAGGCGCGTAAAGCGGCCAATGCAGCTGGAGAAGGAGCCACTTTCGTGCCCAAGGAGTACATGGACGAAGAGATCGAGAAGCACCTGGTCGACACAGCAGAGGACAAAGGAATTCGCATCTTTGAGGCACTCTCGGCCTCTGGACTGCGCTCTATCCGCTACTTCCAGCAGATTCCAGGTGTTAAGTCCATTCTGGTGAACGACATGGACCCTGCAGCAGTGGAGACCATCAAGCGCAATGTTGTGTTCAATGAACTGCCGCTGGACCGCGTCATCCCCAATGAAGCGGATGCTACTGATGTCATGTACAACCACAGGAAGCCTGCCGACCAGTTTGATGTTATTGACCTGGACCCGTACGGATCCGCTTCGATCTTCCTGGACAGCGCAGTGCAGAGCGTCTCCAATGGCGGACTGCTCTGTGTGACGTGCACGGACATGCCCGTGCTGTCCGGTAAGCAGCCGGAAGTGTGTTTCTCCCGCTACGGAGCGCTGCCCAACAAGTCGCACTATTTGCACGAGATGGCGCTCCGAATGGTGCTGCAAGCGATCGAATCGTCGGCGAACCGCTACGCGCGCCACATTGTGCCCATCGCGTCGTGCAGCATTGATTTCTACGTGCGTGTCTTCGTCCGCGTGTACAAGTCGCCTGTGAATGTGAAGAAGGCGATGACCAAGCTGTCGTACGTCTACCAGTGCGTCCAGTGTGAGAGTTTCCACCTGCAGAAGCTTGGTGTGTCGAGTGGAAACAGCTACCATGCCTCTCGTGGCCCCATTGTTGGGCAGGAGTGCGACCAGTGCAAGGGGAAATACAAGGTGGCGGGGCCGATCTGGTCAGCGCCTCTCCACAGCCGCGACGTCGTGATGAAGATCCGTGACCGCGTGGAGAAGAGCACGTCGGAGTTCCCTACCAAGCCTCGCCTGCACGGACTGTTGACTACGATCTCGGAAGAGCTCGTTGACGCCCCGCTGCACTACACCCTTCCTGGATTGAGCAAGGTCCTGCACTGCTCCAATCCACGTATGTCACAGATTCAAGGTGCGATTCGCCACGCTGGCTACGAAGTCTCGCAGTTCCACAAGATCCCAGAGGCTATCAAGACCACCGCGCCGAACGATGTTGTCTGGGATATTATGCGCTGTTGGGTGAAGAAGCACCCGCTGAACAAGAAGCGCGACGGTGAGGAGACACCGGGCAGTCGGATTCTGGCCAAGGAGCCCAAGTTCGAGGCAAACTTCTCTTCCAAACGTCCTGGACCGAATGAGAAGCCCAAGGCGCTGCGCTTCCCTCTTAACCCAGAACCGAACTGGGGACCGAAGGCGCGTGCTGTCGGTAACCGGGCTGATAACTCTGCTGAGGAGAAAACTACGGTGATGACAGAGGGTACGTTCTACGTGTGATTCCGTGCTGAGCGTTTTCTAATCATGTCTGTGTTTTTACTTTTTGGTTTAGATCAGGTACAGGAGCCGGATGCGAAGAAGGTGAAGACGGAGAAGTGAAGCATCACGAATTAGACAGGGAAGCTTCTTCTTCAGCGTAATAGATTGTTTGAGGCTAACGCCTGCAACGAAGTATCATCTTTCCGATCAAAGTTGCTGGGATGTGTCACTGTGCCAGACTTTGACCTTGAGTTCGTGGTAAGTTAGCGGATACTCTTCTTCCACGTTGTCTTTCTTGCGTAGCTCTTCCATGGACAAGTGAGGAGGCCGAAGACCAGCGTAACGATACGGTTGGTCCTTCGACAGCATTGCGTTGACGCTCTTTGTAGTGGGCGACTTATTGCCATCATCAGCTGCAGATGGAGGAGCCTGCTGTGCTTTAGATGAGCCACTGCCAACTGAAGACGTCGTGGTGCTGGAGCCTTTACGTGATGATTCTCCTGCGCTGATGAACTCTTTAACTGCTTTTGCTCCCACACTGATGCGACGGCTGCGTGTAGCCACGGACGCTTTCCGCTGCTTCGAGTGAGATACATGTGATGGCAAGTTGGCACTGGCGAAGGTTTGTATTGGAGTTTCTTCCTTCTTGTTGGTCTCCACCTTTGCGTGGTAACCTTGCAATACTGTGACAATTTGCTCCTCAATATCGCCTAACACCTGCTTCATGTTATCAGCTAGCAACCACAACATGTTAGAGACACATCACTTCGAGCATGGCCGACAACAACGCACTGTGGACATCGGAGCAGCCGATACGTGAGTGGAAAAGCAGCACCGCAGGCTTGATGGCCTCCAAGAAACCCTGCATTTCTTGATTGGCATCCTCTTTGAGCTTCTTCTGCTCGTTCGTGTACTGGAGTTTCGACCGGAGTCCTTCAATGCGATTCATGCGCTGGAAATCGACAGAATCTTTGCGTTGCTTCAATCTACAACGTATCACTGTCAGATGAACTAACACTATAGAGAGCCTCGAGTTACTTTGCCACACTTACTTTCCAATCTCCTCACGTAGTTTAGTGCTGACAAGGCGAAGATTCTCAATTTCCTCTGCCAGTTGGTTTACGTGTTGGATGCGATCAAAGTGTTCTGCTTCCGTAAGGATCAATTAGACACAAACAACAGTCCAAAACGGTTAAGGAAAGAAAAAAAAAACCAGTCAAATATGCCCAAGATGTTCTAAACACAAATCTTCGTGGAGAAGGATATTGGTTGTTGAACGCGTCGATCATCTCCGAGACAGTTTTTGTGCCGGAGACCTCGTGAATCTTCTCAATGTAGTTGCGATTCTCTTGGTATTTCGTCAGCATAGTGTCGGTCGCAACTTTAGCCTGGCCACTTTTCCATTTACTTTTCTTAGCACGCGACTGCACTTCGCTTTCCTTAGCCTCCGATGCGTTTTTCATGATATCATTTTCGCCCAAGAACTTGTACTTTTCCACGTCAACGAGCTCCTCAGCGTCTTTCTGGTGTAACGCAATCTCTTTCAGCTCTTGCAGTAAAACGGCAGCGCGTCTGTCACACTTCATCTCCCACTCTTCTCCTTCCTGCCGAACATCTTCAATCTCCTGCTCCACCGTTTCGATCTCCTGCCGGAGCTTCTCTACTTCCTCATTGACTCGCGCGACCTTGTGTCTCTTGGACAGCGTCTCAGCGGAGATCTTGGTGAAGATATCGTCCATACGAGCACGTTCCGTTCGATGCGCGTCGATGACCTCCCGCAGCTGTCGATTGCGGTTCAGTCGTTCATTCACCTTGACGAGCCGCCGGTCGATGTCGTGCTCCATCTTGCGTACTCTTCCGAGCATGATGCCGTGGTTGTGGTCCAGCGCCGCCAGCTCGTACAGCTTCATTTTCTGCTGAGCCAGAGTGGATTCGTGCGACTGAATGAGTGTGTTCAGTCGCGCCACCTCCTTCCGCTCCAGCTCCAAGCGGATCATGAAGTTGTTGCCCTGCAGATACAAGTTGGACAGCTTCTCTGCTGTCTGTTCGTTGAAGAACGGATCGTCACGCGCCACGTGATCATCGAAGGCCAGCTGCATGCACACAATCGAACGACGTGTCAACTCAGGTTGACTGGACAGCGACACGAGTGGGACTCACGCACCTCTTCCTCTAGTCGCCGGTTCTTCTCCTGTAGCTCGTCGATCTTCTTGGCGTATTCATTCAGACACAGTGTAAGCTCCTTCGAGTGGCGCTTGCCGTCGTCGTGCTCGAGCTCAAGCAGTTGCTGGTCGATGTGGCTGCTCTGCGTTTTCTTTTTGCCGGCTCGAGTGGGCGAAGCAGCAGGAGATGGAGCGTTGAGTCCTGCGCCATTGGCGGGACTTGCTGCCCCTTTCTTCACGGATCGAGGCGCAGGCGACGTTGGCATTGGAAAGAAGATCGAGAATGGGGCTGGTCGTTTCGAAATGAGCCACCATAAAAGGGTCCGGGTGCAGGTATTTTGGGACGGTGACACGTCATGAAGCCATGTGTAGACGAATGTAGCCACTGTAGACGGATTGCGCGGTGCCGCAGCTCTTCCGCGAGAGCCGCGTGATCACTTCTGATTGCACCCCTGAAGCCCATCGCTCCTAACTGCCAAGACGTGTATTGCTTGAAGTCAGTTTACCCTACTGCTGGTATATTTACAGTGCAGCATACTACGCGTATGTGGACGGAGTTTACTTCACTTGGCATGGATATCCTTTCGACGGTGCTCTTAAAACCAACCACTTCAACATCAGCCCACCAGCAAGTCTCATGTGCACCACACATCTCGTATCATTGGCTAAAATTACGCAAATACCCTATACGTACAGCACTTCTAGATGAAATCAGTGTATTTCTATTCAATTATATTAAACATCAATATTCAACCTAACCGTCATTTATCTTCGTATTTGTATTACAATTTTATGTTTAACAACATGGTTTAACGATATATTATTTTATATAGGTACAAGAGCACAGTACTGCTTCCAGACCCTACCCTCTCCAACTTTAACCAAAAAATGCGCGCGCTTCTTCAGAACGAAACTTGCGGCGGCGGTCCTCGGTCTCCCTCTCTTCTATAGGCCCTTCCTGTGCGTGCATCTTCCCCCACTTCCAGCAACGTCCCCCCCAAGCCCCCAAGAACCCGTCAGCAGCCCCAGTGACGCTCGGGATCGCATTTCCAGCGGTTTTTCATCCCTCAAAGTTCCAAATGGAACAATCAAATCCGGACAACAGTACCGTAACCGTCGTAAATAGTAGCCCTCCTGCCATGGTTGAACCAAGCAGCCCTGGAAGCTGTAGCAGCGGAGGCAGCCCCAGCGCCATGGGCAACAGAAACCGCAGCGTCAGCATGAATATGCACTCGAACGCACCTCCCAGCAAGAAACAGCGAGCTTCAGACGACGAATACGAACAGACAACGCCCCCTCCCGCCCCAACTCCAGCGTCTCCTTATTCTAATGCAGACGCAGTGGATGCGGCCTCTGCAATTGCTGAAGCTCGGGACCAAGTGAGTGACGAGACTGACGCTCCGGACGTTGAAGAAGACCAAGCGGACAGCTCGGGGGACTCTGGATCCGCTGTTGCTTCGACTGCCGTGCCACGATTCGGAGGTAATGACGACTCGTCAGATGACGACAGTGATGTGAACGAAGAGGCCTTTATGAACTGGCTCATGGATCAGAAGACGGCCGGAATGCAGGCCGGACAAATGCTGGATGCTCTGGGATTGGGCGTGTCGGAGGGAGTTGCAGTGGATGACGATGAACTGTGGGAAGCTATGTTCTCAATGGGCATTCGACTCATCAAGCCGGCAGCTACGGTACGTTGAAACTTGGTATAGGTTGTGAAACTTTGTTCTAATCATTGTGTGTGTGTGTGTGTGTGTGTGTGTGTGTGTGTGTGTGTGTGTGTGTGTTTATTCCAGCGACCTCGTGAAAAATTGGACAGTGTTAATACGATTCAAGATGTGGCGTCGCTTCTGCGGTCGAGTAAGAAGATTGTGGTGCTGGCAGGTGCTGGTATCTCGGTCTCGTGCGGTATCCCCGACTTTCGCTCTGAAAACGGTATCTACAGCGTACGTGAAATTGATGAGTTTGTTTACTGCGTGAGATGGTGGTACCTGACATTGAGTTGTATGATTCTGGTGCAGCGTCTTGGCGAATACAACCTCCCCAACCCGCAGTGCATGTTCGGTACGCACACCTTTGCAAAAAATGTTGTCGTGCGTAAAAATTGTCTAATTAGTGTATTTCGTGCAGACATCGAATTCTTTCGATCAAACCCTCGGCCGTTCTTCGCATTTGCGAAAGAATTGTTCCCCAAATCCAGCGGGTTCACATTTGTTCCGTCTCGAAGTCACTACTTTCTGAAGTTGTTGGAGGAGAAGGGCAAACTCCTTCGGATTTACAGCCAGGTGCGCAGTTCATTCAACTCGTGTACCTCAGCGTATACTAACCATTTCTACGTGGATGCTATTCAGAATATTGACATGTTGGAGCACGCTGCAGGCATTTCGAACGAGCATGCTGTGCTGTGCCACGGCTCGTTCGCAACGGCGACGTGTTTATCATGCAAACGGACGTTCCCGAACGATGCTATTCGTGATGACGTGCTAAATCAACAGGTGCCCATGTGCCAGTCCTGTAACTCGCCCGATGGAATCGTTAAGCCCGATATCGTCTTCTTCGGGGAATCGTTGCCTCGGCGCTTCCACGACTCCATCAAGTCTGATGAAGGTGAAGCAGACTTGGTGCTCGTCATGGGATCGTCTCTAAAGGTGAACCCTGTGCGCAGCATCGTTGGTCGCTTCAAGAAGGACACGCCCATGATCCTAATCAACAGAGAACCAGTGGGTCGCCCACACAAGTTTGACGTCGAGCTGCTCGGATATTCAGACGAGATTGTGCAGGAGCTGTGCCGGTTGCTTGGTTGGGATATTCCACAGCCTGATCCGGTGCTTCTGGGCCAGTCCAATATCCCACCACCACCCATCGTATCTACAAGCACGCTCGCCCCCCTGTCGTTTGAGTTTGTCCCTCCCTCGAGGCATTTATTCAACGGCTCCAAGTCTACATATTGCAGTTCTAGCGAAGACGAAAGCAGTAGTTCATCGAGTGAAGAAGGAACTGGCGAAGGTGACATGGTTGGCGATTCAGACGCTGTGGCAGTAGCGATGGACGCAGATGATGAAAGGAAAGCACTGACCAATGACGATTTGCCAAGAGAAGACCAAGACGAGCTGATGGGAAGTGGCAACGAGTTGCTAGGGACCTCCAGCTTTGATGACAATTGAACATCCGGACGCTTCCCAGTCTGACCTATAGTGGGGACGCTATCGAGGTCGCTGCCCGGCGCTTTCATCGAATTCAGCCGACCAGATCTGGTCCCCCGTCATGTACAAGTAAACCCCAGGGCGGAGACTTGTCCACTTGTCATCCTCCTGTTGCCCAGTGCGAGCTGGGTTGATATCTGTCGATATAACTCTGAAGCAACAAATGTTCGAGCCCAACAGTGCTTCGCGAGCTTCTTTGTAAGTAGATACACTGCGTCTTTGCACTATTTGCATCTATCCAAAATGATCAAGGACCAACAATCCCTTTCTGTTTTGTGCATGTTGCTAGGTCTCTGCAGTCCCAAGTGATTTCAGCTCGCAGTTTGAACGAGCACAGGCCGAGTCATTCGACCCTGTGGAGATCGAAGCATGGCAAGGGCGTAATGACCTTCCCCCCCGTATTTCCGACTTTGAGCTGCAAGAAAGAGCTGCTGCAGCGGCTCGCAAGAGATGAAGCCAGTGGCTCGGAAAGCGCCCATGGGTCTGTCGTAAACTGCCGAAGTCACGTAGCCGATGAGAGATCGCTAGCAATGAAAAAACAAAAGTTTAGTACTTTGCCTCGGGTATCGACAGCAAGAATTGCGCTCACCTCGTCAATCGTAGCTTTGTTTTTCTTGCTTAAAGCAATTTCACAGCCTTTCCAGCTCTTATCATTGCAGTACCGTTCCACATCCACAGCTGAAGGCGCGAAGATCTGCACATCGCGAAGGGTTAGCAACAGCAAAACGGTTTAGAAAGTCTTGGTAATACATACCATGGCATTGACGTCTATGCTTCCGCGTCTCGGGACAACGACAACGACGCGAACGAGAGTCGGAATTGGCACTGGCACAATGGACTTGGCACCAGACGCAGTGTCATCGACCGTTTTGCTGTTTGACCGGTGGAAATTGAACGGCTCCATGTACTTGTCCCCACGAAGAGCGCAAGGAGCTTGCAGTTCTTCATTCTCTGCATCAACTTCCAGCTTTGTGTTGAAAAGCAGCTCCCATCGCGGTTGAAACGGCGATTTCACGCCATGTTTTCCATAATTGAACCGCTTCGCCTTAGGCTTCTTTGCCTGTACCTTTTCCAGGTCGCGTGCTCGAGTATCCCAATATGTCTGTCCAGCTTGAGTATCAGGGTAGTCGCTTGGAAAGCTGTTCAACAAGGAAACGTCAGGCATTGCCTTGCCGCTACAAGATAAACACCCCCACAAACTCACCTAGGACGGTTCAGAACCGTTGATAAAGCAGCATCCTCCTCCAGTCCAACGACCAATGCGCCACCAAACACCAGCTTCTTCAGTAAACCTGGAGCACTGGCTGGTGAGCAGATCAAATCCCAGCCGCTTGTATGACGGTACGGCTCGTGCTTCTTGATCGCTAGAAGATGGAACAACGGAGACTGCACGTGGATGCTGTCAGATAGAACGCCGTCCTTTCTCTGATGGTAGATCTCTTCGTTCAGCTTGTGGTCTTTCAGAAAATGGCGCTCGATTTGTTGTCTCTTAGACAGTGACCACAGTAACGATCTGGGGGACGCCTCGATCTCCATAGCATTGTCCTCAGTTTGAAGCTCTGGTTGACCTCTACCTGCATGGACGTTGGGGTAGTTAAAGCGCCCTGAATCAGAGCCGCTAGTCGTCCAGGCCAGCAACGCTTGCATCTCCTTCATGATTGCTGCCGTCTCTGGCTCCTCAGCATCTTTACCAAGTGATGACAGGTTTAATCCAGACAACGGACTCTCAATCACATCCGTACCAATCTCCGGAATCACAGTAGCAGGAGGTTCCTTCAGCAGTGAAAACGCCGTTGAATGGCCACTCAGTTCACCTCCTCGGTCGTGAGCAAGGCGTGGATCCTTCACAGTAACAGAGTAAATAGTTGCCTTCTTCTCGTCAGGATTCCTGCACAGAGCACGCAGTAAATTCTTCCGGTTGCCAGTACGACAACGGACCAGCGTTTCCTTCTCGTCGAAACCGTCCTCATGGTCCGAACTTCCATCCTGCATGTCTTCAATCTGAACGTTACCAGTTTCGTCAGCTGCAAGACTCTTGACAAGTTCGTCCGCCAGTTTCCCACGCAACTTGAAGCGACTCAATTGTCCTCGTCGATCCAACATCTCAACAGGTTCTTCGACTTCTTGGCACGCTGCTGCGATAGCTGTAGCTGCTTCCATGTAAGCTGCAGGATGGACCCAAAGCCACAATTGCCTCTTGGTACTTTGCCAGTCTTCGTGCAACTTAAACTCGCCGTTCTCAAAGTCTTTTTGCAGTGGTCTCCACATAAACGTCACTGGAGCAATGGCACCTTGTGGGAACTCGTCGGCATGGTACAACATACTGGTTCCTTCTTCGTTGCCAGCCAAAAACTTGAGACCGTGAAAGTCGGAGCCATTTGGGTCAGAAACCAATTGCAGAACCTCCAAAACCACTTGAGGCAGACCATAGAGCTCAATGACTCCATAGTAGCTGTTATCATGCAGTGTAGCCATCTTCCTCACAGCCTGGAGGGAAGCTGCCACGCCCTTGTCCGCTCGATGAAGAGCTAAAGTGTAGCCATATTGCTCACGCATCGTCATGCGCTTGGCATGCCACACATGGGTGGGCAGCCATCTTGCTCGCTCGGTCTCAGCCTCAGAACGGGCTTGCAGCAACTTATGCGGCCGACGCTCGTGCTTCCGACAACGTAAGGCGCTCGGTTTGTTGCTCGAAGGAGACGCACGCAGTCGCTGAGGCATCTTGTGCGCCTTAAAGGCGTTGGCTCTGCGTCTGCGTTGATTCTTCTGCTCCTCGAGCTTCACATCAGTGGGCGACGAGAGCGGCTCATGCTGGGACAGTTCATGGAGCGCTTGAAGCTCTGGGGCTCGCGCACCGGCGAACTCAAGCACCTGCAGCACGCGAGGGCCGAGGCCAGCCATTTGTCAAGGAAAATGCGCACAAAATACCAATACATTTTGTAGAAATCGTTTTTAGTACTGACATTAGTTATATTTAACAGGTTGAAGTCGGAGATCACATACTAACTACTGTGAAAGAGGACCGTATTTTAGTACAACAGTCGGCTGGGCATGCGATCAAACACGGTCTCAGTATTGATGCTTCAAGTCGTGCGAGTGTTCCTCTTTCTTTCATGCAAGCGTTACGAAGGCTGCTCAACAGCTCGAGGAATCCGAGACATATCGGGAAATTAACGCTAAACCGGAGAATTGAATGAGATTAGTGCTTTATGACGGCAACTCCTGATCTATCCGGCTACCAGTTCGGCTGCTAATTATCGTTAAATTTGACCCATCTCCTGCGATTCCGAGAGCTTCAAGTACTAACTGCCTTGGTGCAGCTTCTTGCTTCGGGTCTTCTGCTACTAAAACCAACGGTAAGCGGCTTGGGCCAGTGTGATCAGTTGTCAGTGAGAGCACATCGAAAATCGCCACGTCTCCACAGTCCGATAACGTCGCCGAAATGGTCTGGACCAGTGAGAATCCGCTTTCACCTAGGAAACGAGCCCCGGAACGGTGTCTTCTGACTTGTGTGGGTGTCGATGCTGTAAAAATGTCCAGGAGAGCTTGCTGTACTGCTTTCTCGTCCGCTAAAACGTCCTTCGAAGCAGTAATCACTCGGATTTCGCGGTCGTATTTCCATCCTATTGACGCACAGGTGGGTGTTTGGGTGACCATGGTTCGTATCTTGTACGTTTCAGCTTCTTCCTCTTCAAATAGAGTCCCAAGCGTGATCTCTCCGTCCTCAGTCGCAGCCTTACTGCTGATCTGACTGGGGTGAGGTAAAACGGGCTGAATATTGCTACCCAAGAGCTTGCACAATGGACGATGAAGCACCGACGCAAGCCCGTACTTCACCTGCAAAGCTGCCGGTTTCAGCTCATCGTCTTCGGCGAGAGCTCCATCATCAAGTAATCGAGCAACTAGTTGAACTAGTTCAGGTTCATGCAGTACGCGGTGGAAATGCTGCTGCGTCTCAGGGTCATCCATCGTGATATCCAGGAGTAACTCGCCATCCCATAGCTCTTGAAGCCGCACGCAGTAAAACACGCCCCCAACGTTTACCACGCTCTGGTGAGTGAGTGTGCTTGGAATGGAGAGAGCAATTGCAGCCTCTTCTTCCTGGTTCTCCACGGGCAGCTTTGGTTGTCGATGTTGTGGCTCAACGGTCGTTGGTGGTAGGCTTACACCCTCGATACTGATGACTTCCAGCTTACTGGGGGCTCCAGCTTCAGTCACAACTCGGATGCTGACAAACAACGGTTCTAACAGCGCTTCGTGCACTGCAAACAGTTCGGGGCTATCGCTGCTGCCTTCGTGACTTTGACTCGGCCGATAACTTGCAAATGTCGGGCAGAACGCCAGAAGCTGCCGTAGATCCACTTTTGTGTCCAATTCTTCGTTCTCGTAGCCAGTCAACAGCACAGCGCGTACTTCTAGCCACCAAACTTGAGACGTAGCGGCAGCAAAAGCTTCACTCACGCTTATTTCCACTAGAACGGCGTCATTCTCATCTCCAAGAATTGGCAGGTAGCGAGTGCCTCTATACACAGTCACGTGTTGCGTCTGGTGCTGCTCTTGTTGAGCCACCAGTTGCTCCCTTGGAAGTCGCGTGGCTGCTTCAGGACCGCTAGTCTCAACAAGAACAAGATGCCCGTTCTTGTAGCCAGCGTGGACATGATTCAGCAGCAGCTCAGCCAGAGCTTCCAGCCTTTCACGTCTTCTCACTGAATGCCGAGCTAAATAGCTACCATGGTTGGGCACTAGTCGCTGGATGTCTCGCAAGTGGAAGGTGAGGAAGTCGTCTTGAGCTGACCGAGGCTCGTAGGCCACAAAGTGCACGCTAAAGGCGTCTTCCGGGTCCTCAGGCTCTTCCATTTCTTCATACAGCACTTGTAGTAGCAACAACTGGTCACTGACCATTTTTGAGCCATTCGTAAGTGGCGTACAGCGCTGTAATATGCCTGGGATCCCTCCAGTAGCACCTAACGAGTGATACTTGATGGCAGAACTGCTCAGGACTTGCTCCAGCTGCTCCCGTGTGGCGTCGCGTTCTCGACAGACACGCTCCGTCTCGAGTTGGGCCACGCGCATGTTGTGCTCCGCCCGCATTGTGCGGCTCATTAACGTCTCCATCTTCTGTCGAAGAGCTTCACGCCCTAAAGAGCGGACAGCGAGCTTCATCCGACTTTCAAGCTGCGTCCTGCGCGTGTCGGATACCAACTGGACGTTGTGTAAGCGAGCTTGCTCGAGGATCTCTTGAGAGCGCTGCTGCTCACGTTCCAAGGCTACTCGAGTCTCCACCAGCTCAGCTGATGCACGTGTAAACCCCGTTGATATCTCACGAAGTTGCCGCGCTAACTCCAGATTCGTACTGTGTTCTAACACAAGACGAGCCTCTAGTGCCTGTACACGCTCAGAAGCTTGAGAAGCTTGAAGGCGAAGCTGCTCTTGCAGTGTTGAAAGTGATACTTTCGCCTGAGATAGAGCTCGTTCAAGAGCAAAGCTGCGTTCTCGATAGGATTTCTCCTCGGAATCCGTAAACTCGTCGTCTTTAGGTGCTTTAATCAAAGAGCTCCGCACTGTTTTCGTGGTCGATTGCGAGTCCGACAGCTCTGGCGCTGACTTATCGAGAGTCAGAAGCTCCAACTGCTTGGTCACGTTCTCCGCTTGCTTCCGAGCCTCGCTTCGCTCGGTTTCCATGACCTCGAGAGCTTGTTCAAGCTGTACAATGCGTTCTTTCAGCGCTCGCTGCTCTCCGTATCGTCGATGCATCTTCTCGTGGTAGCTGGCAGCATCCACGTGCCGGTTTGCAGCGTGAGATCGAGCAGCGTATTCTTGCCACAGCTGCTGCATCACCACTGGATCCGGACCAGGAGCTTTCTCTTCCTCCTCTCTTCGAAGTTTGTCGTTTACTGTAGCAGGAGACGTCGGTCGGGAGCTGTTCGGAGACCCTGACAACACTCGCGAGCGAAAACTTCCACCTGAACTCGAAGTTGTTCGGATTTCTGTTCGTGACGGCCGGCGAGGAGCTCCATTTACAGGAGGAGCTGGCGCTCTAGGAGAAATCACAGTCGCGTCATTCTCTTGTCGATCATCTGGTTGATCGTCACTTGGCATCGCTGCGTTTTCCACTGCACTAACGTCGGGACCTTGAGTACCTCGAGCATGTTCATGGCCTGGGAGCAGTGGGAACACCACACCTCGTTGCTTCTCCACGTCGATATCTGTACTGTCGGTGGACGCAACTCGAAGTCGTGGGGTTCTACCGTTCGTGTGCCAGCCTTTGCCCTTCTGGAACGGCTGGATGTTGCGATACCCCGTTGGCAGCATCGGATTCAATGGGGAAACCAAGATCGGATCATCACCAGCTCTTGCAGGTGGCACCGGACGCGATGGAGGCGTATTCATGCCGGTAAAGTGTCCTTTGGCAACCTGTGGAGGCCACCGCAACTGCTCCCTAATTAGTTAGGGGACGGCTCGAGATCGCTATGACGCGAGACAACAGCGGCGATGCCGCGCTCCGAGAGCTCGAACGCGCTATGGACGCATTCATGGCTACGCATGTCGCCACGGCTTCAAATGTACTAGCAACCGGCACAAAGGACGTAGTTGACAACCTCTTCCAAGTCGATACCGGTGCAGCAAATGCACCAGACATGGCGAGCTTCCAGCGTGACTTGAAGCGCCTCCAGTGGTTAACGTCCGTGGTCTCCGAGACGCGACGTCGGCGAGGCCCGACGAGCATCGTGAGCGTGGGGAAACTCCTGCTTTCTTGGCTACAAACCGTCGAGAGCTCCAGTGCTGCTGCTGTCGCCTCTACTACTGCGACCACTGGTCCTTCCGCAGTGGAAGGCGCTCGAGCAGCAGAACAAGCTCAACAGCAGTCGCCACTTGACCCCGTGGCGTCGTGGCTGGTTGCGGCACTGTTGAAGATCGCGTTGCAGACTCCTCCGTCGAGTTCAAGCGACCTTAGCTCCGTCGAGAGATCCACAGTGGACGAGCTGGTAGCTGTCGTGGTGGGTCGATGCTTGCTGTCCTTCCAGCGGTCATGGCAAGCAGATGAAGAAGCGCAGCGTCGAGCGCGAGCGGAAAGCTCCGGCAACTTGTTCTCGTACTTGACGATGCGCAAAGCGAAGCCGAAGACGCTCGCCAATGGTCCACCGAGTGCAATAGCTGTTTGTTTGACCTGCACAACGGAAGCAGGTATCGTTTGGGGGCACGTTCTGGGTCTTGTGGGGTGCTTGGCCCCGGATGTCGCTCGGATGAAGCTTCAGAAAGAGATTGTGGCACGCTCAACAGTCTGGAACGCTACGAAACCGAGCGATATCACGCAGCATCCGTACCTGAAGCATTTCACGCACATCCGACTGGGCTTGGCACCGAACAAGTCATTTCCAAGCTCGTTGACTTCTAGAATGGCGGATGCTGCTCGATGGCTGCGCGTACTGATGCCTTTGCTACTGAAACCCCATCGGTCTCACGTACGTAGTGCATGCGCGCATCTCATCTCTCAACTGCTTGTTCGAGAGCTCTATTTACTCAATAGACTGGAGCTCAGCGTGCTGTACACGTCTACCGGCAGTGATTGGAGTCGGTGTATCAGTGATCTCCACGCCGCAGCTCTCCGCCTCACAGACTGCGCCAAGAAGAAGAGTCGAGGACGGTCTCAACAACATCTGGAATCTTCTTCCTGGGCTCTTCGAACTGCGGTACTGGCACTTGCTCCTGGAGAGATTTTCACACGTTATTGGCGAGACGATGCGCTTGCTCTGTTGAGACTGCAGTCCCATCTCAACCAGGACGCGAGCGCTAATGGGACCACGTCGTACAACGTTCTACCAAGCCTGGAACTGAGCTTCACGTACATGATGCATCGGCATTTCTTGCTGCGAGACTCGGGTGCTACCACCGCTGGAGCGCCATCAGACTCGGATTGTATGGAGATCATCAACACGACGCAAGCGTGGGGGTTCTTCTCCCTGCCACGTTTACGCCCGCAGTCGAATGGCGTTGGCGTAAGTAGCTTTACAGCTCTTAAAACAATCGCGGTACCAGCTTTGGTGCATGTTTCACGAGCCATCGCCTCGTACAGTATGACGTACACAGTTCAGAACCACCTACGCCGTCTTCTAGCAGAACCTGTCGGTGTCGGGGATCCCCAGAAGCTCATTGGACTTGAAGCACTCGCAGATTTGCTTTCTCGACCTCCAGACGAAGGCGAAGAGAAGTTGATGAGCTTCCAAGTGAACCAAAACGACCTCCTTGCCAGCAAACAAATGATCGGGGAGCTTGTAGGTCGCGTACTTCTCGAGTGCAGTACGCGTATCGGCCACAAACTCCTCACTGAGATCCCAGTTACAATGAGTAAGAAGGAAAAACCACAGTCATTCGATGAGGAAGAGGAAGACGAGGACCACTGGAAAGACCCGACAAACGCTGTCGCAGTGGCGACGTTCGCTGCAGCTGTAGCCTTGATGCCAGCTTTGTACGCGCACATATCGCT
The DNA here is from genome assembly GCA_001314345.1 of Phytophthora multivora. Taxonomy (NCBI): domain Eukaryota; phylum Oomycota; class Peronosporomycetes; order Peronosporales; family Peronosporaceae; genus Phytophthora; species Phytophthora multivora. Next base: position 20,291 of record LGSM01000125.1, on the reverse strand, counting down.
CAGTAACGAGCAGAAACTACTGCTGCTGGTGCGATCCAGCGTCAATGCCGAGCGTGTGGTGCATCGTCGAGCTCATGAAGCCCTTCTGGCGCTTATTGGACCTCAAAATCCCCATTCGACGGAGCCTCCGCCTCCCGGGGCTGGCGTAGTAGTCCGTGCGTTGACTGACTACATCATGCGGATGCACGTGAGCACCAGTATGGCAGTAAGTGACGCAGCAGGAGCCATTATCATCTTACGCCTGTTGAGCGTGCTACTTGATCCATCCAGAGCTGGAACAACACGCTGGGAAAGCGCTCGAGCCAGGTTTGAAGCTTTGATTCAGGTCGAAGCCATCGCTGTTTATCTCCTGGCTCGGGGCGATGACAACATCGAATCTGAACAATTACTGCGACTTGCTGCGTTAGAGACGCTGGGGGTGGCTCATGAGGCGCGTGTGGGGTGCTGTGAACAGCCAGCGATCAGAAACTCAGTACAGCTACCGCTAGTCAACCGACCGAGCGTGTGGATGATTCTTAGCGACCTTGAACCGGAACTTCACACAGCTTTCTTCACCTTCAGATCAGATCAAACAGAAGAAAAGCATTCAGCTCTTCGACGCTTGGTCTTTGACACTTCAGAACGCCACAGCTACCGCTGGTCTCTCTGCTTAGCAAGAATCTTCCGGAGTCTGGCAAGACGAGCACCGGACGTGACTGCGTACATTTGGAGTGATGTCGCCGATAAAGTCTCCAAGCTGGAGCCTGTGCTGTCTGTCACGCCCGTCACAGTGGAGCTACCTTCAAATCAGCGCGAACTAGCTCGATGGCGGAATCTCGCGCTGTTCGCTACAGCCTCCGCATGTCCGATCTTGCAGACGCAGACTCGTAAGACGGAAGTGTCGTCATTTAGCTCTGAAACTTCTTCAGAACCCCCCAGTGTAGCGCCCTCGACGATGGTAGCTGCACTTGTGCGGCAACTGGCCTGCTATCTGCGTAGCACCAATGTTGGCCAACGGAATGCTGCGGTACTGGTGCTGGGTAACTCGGGATCTGTAGCACTGCCCACGCTGCTTGACGTCCTCGCACGACTGGAAGCGGAAGCGTTCACTACTCCGTCTAACACATCAGAACCAGACGCCACTGAACCCCCGTCGAATGCGATGCAGCGCCCACGCGGTGTCCGGACAGCGAAATTGCCCAAGAAGAAGCTGCTCGAGCTCCAGCATGCGCGGGCAGCACAATTCACTCTACAATGGGCCATTGGGCGATGCTACCGACTGTTGTTGGAGCCTCGAACACGAGAACAGAGTGGCAATGAAGATCTGGAGCCTGGAAGCCCAATAGGGGAGCGTCTTCGTCGCGTAGTCTCCGTGTTTCTAGCCAAGATGATGACTGCGCTCGAAGAAACTGCGGCTTCCAGCGACACTCGAGAGGCTAGCGAAGGCTCATTAACCTTCAGCTCGACGACGTTGGTACCGGAAGAGAACCCTGTCCTATTGATGGTGCAGCTCGACTTCATTGCGAATTTGCGGTCGCTACTTCTTCATTCCAACGCAGCCACCAAACCAGTGCTGCAACTACCTCATGACAAGTTAGCAGTGTTGCTTCTCGGCTGGTGTGGCTCGTTCGACAAGGATCTTGCCGAACCTGCGTTGACGACGACTCTCTCTTCCGGTTTTGTATGTCCAAGCGCTAGTTCAGGGCTCCATTCTCACTGGTTGCAGCATTGTGACGTTTACGCTGCTCGTGATGGAAACTTGCGCTTCCCGTGGCTCTGGGTCGACAACCAGCACCTACTTCTCGGCACTAGTAGTGATACCTGCGCTGCTTCTCGTAGCGTGGCTCAGTACTTCATTTGCCATCGAGCTTTCTCCACGTTGGCGGATTTACTACGAAGCAGTCTCAGATCACCTGATGGCACTGGAACCTGGGACGGCGATAGCGTTACAACGTGGCTTGACGCCTGCTTCAGTGCGGATGGCCTCACTTTTCAACACTTCGATGATCTTCACCAGCTAGCACAACGAGCTCTCCACGCTCTGTTGGAACTGCCGCCGGGTAGCGCTCGCTTCAACCACGTGGCCAAACGGTGTCTGGAGAAGGCGGCGTACGAGTTTTCAAGTGCTGCGAAGTCTGACCTCCGGGTCGCTCGACAGTATCTTGAAGCTCTGGGAGCTTCCGGTGAAGTCATGAGCTTTTTCCGATCTCTTCTTCATCGACTACAAGAACGAGCTGACAGCCAAGAAAAAGACGAGTCCTACCTCGCTGTGCGTCTTCTCCATGTGCTGCTGCTTCATGTCGGCGTCCAGGTTGATGATAAACTCGTTCAACAGCATCGTCAAGTGGCTCTGGACATGGTAGCGGCGCTGGCTTGCGAGCCTGAAGCAGATGGAGATGATGAGTCGGCAGCTACACGTTGGGGCTTGCAAGGTTACTACAGTCCAAGCCTTGAGGGGCAGGTTGCTGGTCGGTTGCAAGTGAGCGTGTCAGCACTGTTAGCGTCTCGATTCTCAGTGCTCAGTCTGCGTGTAAGTCTCGCTATTCTGCGCTCGATGCCGACCACCTCGCTCCAGAATCGTGAGGATATAACTCAGCATCGTCAAATGCTGGCTGCTGTGCTGCCCTGGCTAGCTGAAGTACCTCTTGCGACGCCAAAGGAGTCAAGTGCTAGACCCCTGGAGCTCCTGGAGCTGCTATTCAGTCTCACTGCTGCTCTCGCAGATTGTTGCAGCGAACAGCTCGACCATATCTGGCTGACTCTAGCTTTCGCGAGTAATGGGGGAGAAGATTCGAACCTACAAGAGATCGTGAGCTTCTTGTTTCGACAGCAACGCAAGATCCAACGCCCTTCCGAGACAGCGAAGACGATCATGTGGTGGCTTTGTCGGTGGCAGGATGCAGCGCCCGACGTGTTGCGTTTGCTGCTGCTCCAATTGCCTCTTAGCGAACCTAATTCCAGCGATGCTGCGACTGCGTTAGATGAACTGGGAGCTCTTGTGACGCTTGCCGGTGACACTAGCTGTCACCTTCTTCAGCCAAATGTTTCTGATGTGCGAGCTTTAGCTGTTCACTTGGTACACGTGTCCCTCTCCACACTCTTCGCGTTACTCGGAAGCAGAGCTGTGAACGGAGGCGTCTCCAAGAGCATCACACAGCATTGCCACGTTCTTCTTCACTCAGTTCTTCCACTTCTCGAAGCACCACGGGGTCTACTTGCAGGGGCGCTGAACTTGATTCAAGTATCAACGTCATCAGCCAAGAAGGACGGGAAGCTGCAACATGACGAGTTCCTGGGAGCTGTGAGAGCTCTTGCTGCGTGCTTGTCAACGGCTGAAATGAAGATCTGGAGCGAATTGTGTGTACAGGAGCTTGCTTTCGCCATCTCAGTAGAAACATCAGCACCGGAAAGCGTCGAGTCAATACGACGACCCTCGCCTCATGAAGTGTGTGTACGGTTCTCCTTGGTGGCGTACACTCAGCTATCTCCACATTTCCAAGGCGACGTCCTGCTCTCAGTACTGACCTTACTACGGCAGACGCTGACAGCTGGCGGTCGAGATGATCGGCCATCACAATCTCTGTTACTTGCCCGGGAGTGTTTATCCCTCCTAGCAATGTTAATGCGGACCATGCCGGTATCCAGACTGGTGCTGTACCCGCAAGTGTTCTGGGTCTCGCTTGCTCTGCTGACACATTGCCGTCAACAGCGCGACAGTTCGTCTGGTAGCCCCTCACTTCACGACGGCGCCTTGGAACTTCTGTCAATAATCTGGGATCGAACACCCTTTTCTAGTCACACAGTGGTGCTGGAGATCATTCGCTGCACTCGTCCAGCTCAATGGGACTCCGGCACTGCCCGGAACTCGGTGTTGATGGAAATTGTACGCTGCATATATGCCGACGAATCTCTTGAAAGCCGCACACGAGCGATGCAGATGATGTGTAAGGCCGTTCTGCTGGTCCCGCGTGATTTACTTGGTGTGTCAAGACGAGAGCACTTGGTGATCTCCACTCTCGCACTGCTCCCAGCGTTAATTAATCCCTCGGACGATGGAGAGGATGAAACTTGGGACGATTTGGCAGCTCTTTGGCGGGCCGTTGGCACTTTTCCAGAAGGCGATCAAATCGTAGCTTTGCTTCAGACACGAGACGTTACAGACGCTGATCCAGGAAATACTGCGTCAAAATTCATGGCGGTATTTGTGCCTGCATTTTACACATTGGAGCGTGACAGCAACGACGAGAGCTCGTTTGACGGCTTGAAATTGAGTCTGGAGGTTCTTGTTGCGTGCTTACCACCGCCTGAAGGAGCCTCCAAAAGCGAAACCCCACGTGAATCGATACCCGCTGACCTCAACGACAAACGCTGCGACTTTGTCTTCATAATGATTGAGGAATTGCTTCGAGATGTCTTGAGGCGAAATGAAAGGGCCTGGAGGCCTGTACCGGAGCTTGAAGCTACACTGGCGAGACTGCTGCGAAGCCCGAGAAGTGAACGACAGTGGAAATTGGCCTCAAGGGTTCTGAGCTGGATAGCGGAGGTGGTTAAGAGCACTGGGTCAACTGGGTCATCTGTGGCTCCTTTGCCTTTGTCTCCTGCTCCGAGAAGAAGTTTGCCCAGCCAGAAATCTTCACAGATGTCAGCAGTTCTTGGACGCATTGCAGAGTCCGACGACGCGAACGTTTACTCGGCAGATACACTGAAGAAGACCCCGTCTAGTAGAGCATTGCTGAGAATGCTTTCTCCACGGTCTCAAAGCACCGCCAGCATCAGCAGAAACACCGTAAACAAAGGTGTTAATAACAATAACGAGCTATCGAAGCCACCTGGAGCTTCATCGAAAGACCACCGCGAGTTCAAACAACGTGGCAGCGAGCACGAAGATCAAGCTGTCCCCACCGACGTTGAATCCACTCCAGACTCTTGAGCTACAAACACGAAAGACGAGTGTTTAGACCAGGATCATTGCCTGCCTACGAACGGAGAAATACAACAAGCGACGTGTAAATCAAAACATGCATGTTAGCATCACGCAGCCACTTCTAATCCAGCACAAGCCAGTCGGCTGGCTGGTGGATATCGCTCTGTTTCGAACCTGAATCATCCTTGTGCTTCTTCAACACTCGCTTCATCTATGCCCACAGCTCCTGGATGTAGCGGTGGTCATCCTGGAGTTGCTTGAGTGTTGCCAGCGCCTCGTCCCCAGACTGGCCGCCGAACTTCTCAATGATTTCGTGCAGCACCTTGTTGACGTCGTTACCCATGCCTGTGGCACCGCACACGTAGATGTACGCGTCGTGATCGTTAATGAGCTCCCACGTGGCTTGGCCGTTCTGCATCAGCAAGTGCTGCACATAGACCTTCTTCTCCTGTTCGCGCGAGAACGCCAAGTGTAGTTCACTGAGCACACCACTCTCCTGGAAAGTTTCAAGTTCGTCCTTGTAGATAAAGTCCTCGTCGCGACGGCGGCAACCGAAATACATGATCGATTTTCCCACAGTGACGCCATCATCCTGTTGCTTAGCACGCTCCTGCAGGAATGCACGCATGGGAGCGATTCCAGTGCCAGGCCCGATGAGAATAATAGGCGTGAGCGGGTTCTTCGGCAGGCGGAACGTCGACGCGCGCATGAAGATACGAGCTGCAGGCCACTCACGCGGCTGCTTAGTGCCTTGCTCACCAGGGCGGCTGTCACGCTTCTTCTTGTCATCTCTGTGCGCCACAAGAGGCTGCAGTTTGCCTAAGTAGGTCGAGCACACACCACGGAAGACTCGCCCGTCGTTCTTCTTGCTCTCAATGAGACTCACAGTAGCATGCACACGCTGCGGGTTAACAAGACTCGACGACGAGATGGTGTAGTAACGTGGCAGCAAGAACGGAACGATGTGGAGAAGGGCCTGCACCGACACCTTGATAGAGCGGAAGTGCTCCAGCACGTCAACAAACGAGCGTTCGTCCTCATGGATCCACTTCTGGTACTCGTCTTTGCCGTCCTTCGATGAGAGTCGCACCAGTTCCGCACGTTCAGCTGGGTCCGACGCAAAAAACGCCAGTTGCTGGAGCGGGCCCTTACGAGGAGCGCTGTTGATTGCCAAATACTTGGTCAAAATATCTTCAATGGTGCATGGTGATGGGAACGGGAATTCACAGTTGAGGTCTGCAGCCACAGGCTTGAGCGACACCCATTGGTCCAAGTCGTAGTCCATGCGTTTAGCCAGCTGCTCCACAACTCTCGTCTCGTTTTCAGCTAATACAGCAAGGTTGTCGGCCGTTTGGTAGGTCACTCCAGTACCACGCAGATCGAACTCCACATGCACGGTTGATCCTCCTTCAGTAGACGGACGAAGCTCCCGGTTTACCACGACCTTGGCATGCTTGGACGTGAAAAAATGCTTGGTGGAGGCCTTCATCTTGACTTCCTTGGCTCCGGCCTTCATCTTCTCCGCTTCAGCCTGACGGATCTCCACCAATTCGTACTCAAACTCGGGAGCCGATAACTGCTCCCCTTTCGTCTGCTGATCAGCCTCGATCTCCTCGCTCTCCCCGCTGATGAATTGCTTCCTGAGTTCTTTCCACAATGACTCTTTCCAGTCGTCAAAGTCCTCATCCAGACTTGCGTCGTCGTCTCCCTCTCCATAATGGAAGGCCCTCTGCGCGCCATGAGCCTCCATAAGTCTGTCCGCGACTCGACCCATCTCGTTGTAGTGTTCGTACTGGGTGTTGCCCAGTCCAAAGACTGTGAAGTGGACGTTCTCCAGCGCTTTATCTCCCAAAACGCCCTCTTTATCCTTTAAGAAGTCGATAAAATCCACTGCATTGTCCGTCGGATCCCCTTCGCCGTATGTAGCCATGACCAAGATGACCAGCTTCTCGTCTTTGAGCTTCTCCGCTGCGTCATAGTCTTCCAAATCAATGGCGAGGGTCTGGAAGCCAGCTTTACGCCCCTCTTTCTTCAACACTTCAGCGAATCCCTCGGCTGTGCCAGTTTGCGACCCAAACAAAATGGCTACACGACCGCCAGGGAACTCCGGGCTCTCCTCAGTCTTGGAGGGGGCAATGGGAGTGGCCACAGGATCGGCCGCTTCCTTGTACATCTTCATCTGCTGGCCGATACGCAGCATCTCCTCGGCCAGTTTGTCCTGCTTGGGCTTGGGCTCCCGGAGGAACAGCACGGCGGTGGCTAGCACGGCCAGAAGCGAGCCTACGACCACGTACGAGTCTGCCATGGCTGCAAGGCCACGTGCACTGAGCAAGGCGAATTGGCGAATGAGGTGGCCGCAATGTGTGGCCACTTTGCGTTCGGGATAGAGACGTGTAAAAAGGTTGTTCGGTGGCGAGGAAACGCTGGTACAAACAGAGATACGGAGTCTGTTGAAGGGCAACTTGATCGTGGCCATTGGCAATTACCAGCGTGTTATATAGCGTTGACAGCACGGTTGTGGCGTCGAACTGGTACAGCGCCGCAAACAGTAGTTGCTCATCCCGAGTTGGCCCACTTGGCCCCCAGATCGAGTGTGGCACAGGCCTGAGTTTTTTTGGCGCGCTTCAACATCACGTCCGGTGGCATTAGTCAATATGGCTACAGTTGAAGTCGATCAGCAAGTTCACTTCATCTCGCTATGAAGGCGTTCAGGTGAGCATTTCGGTGAGCAAGGGGTCTCGCGCGCAGCGCTGATGGGAGGTTGGTGTGGCTAAAACTCCTGACTATAAGTACTCACTCACCAGCCTGGCAACACAGCAGAACTGAGCACAAGTGCCGATCCAAGTGATTCGTCTCAAACGACACAAAACTCGACAAGACCACGAGCTTGCAAGATACGAATACCATGCTGTACTGCATTGAGCACTGCTCACTGAGTAGTGACGTCACTTTCGTCTTCATTGTCGTCCAGATTGAGTTCATCCTCTTCCTTGCGGGACCTTAAGAACGGGCCGAAGCTCTCAACAGCGCCACGTCGTTCGCCGTATGCGTCACTAGCTGCTGTGACGCCCAAGGTCGTGACGGAGGGAGCTGCCACCACGAGGATACTTTAGCTCAGATGCGTGGTTCATGGGCTGGCGCTGGGGAGAGAAGGTTGGAGCTTATGGACTTTTGTGAAGGCAAATCGCAAAGTAGACTTTTCTGCTCGTGAATTTATACATCAGTACTTTGAAGTACACGTAGTCCTACCCGTCGCAGAACACATAACACGTCGTGTTACACGATACCGGCACCTAACCAAAACGGGGTCTGGAGTGGTGATTACTTGTCGTCGGTCCAATTGCCATCCTTCTTTACGTGTAGAAACCATTCTTTTCTGCTAGAATGAATTCCAGCACGTTCTTCTACCAACGAGATCAGGCACACCAAGGTGGTCGTACTGTACGACTCGTACAGGATACAGCAAGGGGTGTCCGGTACATGTACCCCGTAAACGATCTGGGACATCCATCAACCATGTTGATGATGTCGGACTACCGACTTTGGGCCCTCAACAGTTGAGTCAACTTGCCTTCGAATGGATATTCATTTAGAACACAACCCAAGCGAGATACCAAGAATAGCGAGAATTGTCGTTTGCAAGCACAAGTTCGCTGGCCAGGCCAAGCACTATACAAACCGCCCTCGCTTCTACTGCACGAGTAGGTTGTGTTACCAGTTGAAAAGACCGTACCGTATTTGAGAACTCATACTGTACAGTACTTCATACGTACATTGTCAATTCTTGAGTTGTGTTGTTTTTGTTCATTTTGCACTTTATCTTGGGAAAATGGCCATATTCTGTTCACTTTTGCACCGTTTCTTCGGTATGAACTAAGAGATCTCTCTGTTGTATGAGTTCTTATATACGGAACATGTGAGGACATCGTAATCAAGGCGAGTCTCTCGAATCTCGACGAAAAGCTTCCCCACCCACTGTACCACTTCGGCATTTGCGTCTCCTTGCTCAAGTCCCTTCTGGAGCTGCAATGTCCCCGATCTGGCGCGTTGTCTTCGCGGTTGGGATCGCCTTAGCCGACTGCAACGCTTTCTCGGACAATGCGCCTTCGCATTTAACGCTAACGGAGTCGGCGCTCATGCTTCGTTTGATCGACACGGACTCAGATCACGTCGGTAGTGGCGGCACTACCAAGCGGTTCCTACGGAGAGATGGCGACGAAGCACTCTCAGATTTCGACACGGAGGAGGGCAATTCATCCCATTTCCCAGCCAAAAAGGACAAGGCGGTTATCTCTCCGTCGATCCAAGGCCTGTCCGGGCAAATCCCGACTGCTCTTTATAACTTCCTCCTCAAGATTCTGGCACAGACAAACAAACCATAAATATATTGTTTAAACGTATTGCACTAAAAATATTAGAATTGGAATATAACCGCAAAATTATATGTACCTGTATACATGTATACACAACAGTCCACTATTGAACGTGTTTCTGTTCTAGTATTTTGTGACTCCAACGGACACTAACGTTTCTTGACTCTGCTGTTGGTGGCTTTTGGCGTCTGCTGCTGCATGATGGAGCGCGCGCATGTGCTCGTCCGTTTGCAAGGTGCAGAGCCTTCGTCTTGCGCTGCTGGTATCTGCCGCACAAGCGCTACCACCGTCCGGTTGGAGCACAGCGAAATGTCTCCTGGGGTGGCCAGTATCACCTTCGAACAGGTTTTTAACGTAGCTGACAGCAATTCGCACGTGTTCCGGACGAGTCTAACGGGTGCAATAGACACTGTAGTTGGTGGCAAAGCAGTAACACTGATAGCTACGGGCGCTTCGAGCTCGGGCAAGTCGTTTTCGTGTCATGGAGACCAACAGAAAGTAAGCAAGGGACAGGCGGAGCCTGGGCTTATTACGCTGGCAATTCGTCGGGTATTCAGCTGCTTAGAGGAAAAAGCGGATAAAATAACGCAGTACAACGTGCTGCTGAGTTGCTGGGGCGTCGACATGAGCAAAAACGACTCTCTGATTGATCTTCTAGGGATCGGGACGCTAATTGAGGCGCAGGACATGGGGCAGGAACTATTGAATCGTTCTGTGGTGGTCAGTACGCCCGCTGAAGCTGTGCATCTGTATGCTAGAGCTTTGGACAGAGTGAAGAGTGCAGAAAAGCAAGACTTCGTATTTGTACTGCACGTGGAGACGCTTTTGAAGACCGGAGAGGCAACACGAGGCCGGATGGTCGTTATTGATATTCAAGGAAGCTCAACTATTGAATCACGAGGGGGAGACTTGGCGAATCAAGAAGAGAAGAAGCGTGGACAGCATTTTTTGGACACGCAATTTCCGGTGAATGAGACGCTGAGTGCGGGGTTTGGAGCATTCGTGGGACATAGCAGCTCGACGTATCTGCTAGTGACCATTCAGACCCCTGCGCAGTTTCAGCAGCAGGTACGCTGGCTTGTATGCGACTGTACTGTTTTTAGTTGATTGACACAATGTACTTGCTTCTGAAAACTAGGCCATACAGTCGCTCCTGTACGCGTGCAAGGCGAAAGAAATTAAAAACTCAAGCCCAGTCAAATATTTATCTGCCTTTGTTAAGAGGAACATATCGAATCGACTACTAGAAACGCAGAAGCAATCGTCAAATGACGCTGAAAATCAACCGCCAGGGTGTCGTGAGGATTACGTGGCCCCTGAGGCCCCGCGAATTCAAGCCTTTTCGGGAGAATGTAGCATTTCCTTGTCTGACAGACCATTACCACCTGTGCCACCGTCACTGTAAGTCTCCACTGCACATTTGTCCACACTGTCTCGTCATTTTTTAACGAACGACCTTGAATTTTCCCAGGTCTACCGCATCAAGCGATTCAACATTGGAACTACCGTTGACTGCACCTCCTCCGGATATGATATCACCGAATCTGAGCCCAAGTACAAGTTGTGAAAGCGAAGAATCCCACAAGCAATTGGTTGTATCGCGACGTCTGCGCAAGGCTTACGATATTGCTAAAGCTGCTACCAGCGTGTCAGTAAAACCCAACGCGACGTGTACTCCACGTTCCAACCAGGCCGATGAAGCGCTTGCTCACACAACGGCGGATGTCCTACTGCAGCATATTTCACGTGACACTTTGCGTGGGTTAACTCTTCAGGAAAAATTGGAGGAAATTCGCTCGGCTCAAGTTGAACTTGAACGCACTCTAGCACACGAGATCTCTATTAAGGACAAGTGCGTGGATCGAATTTCGCGATTGAGTCAAACGATCAACTGTCAGGTGGTAGAGCATGAACAGCAATTGCAAGAAGCTCTGACGGCAAAACACGCGACTGAGGCACAGTTGCGAGACCAAAACGTTAAATTCGATGCCGTCGGACGCGAAGTGAATCGTTTGCAAGATGAGATCCAGGCATTGAAGGCTGCCCAGATTTCAATGACTAGCCGCAATGACACTCATTCACCTGATAACGAACGGGTAATGCTTCATACTTTGTCGGATCGGCTGGAAGAAGCGATGGTCCAAGCCAAGGACGTGATAACGTTCAAAGACAGCGTCATCAAGTCTCTCGAAGAAAGACTCCAGCTTGCAAGCAAGCGTGGGGCTGATGCAGTGGCATTACTCGGAGAAGAAAAGAATCGATTCGAATGCGAAAAAAACAAACTTCTTCTTCAGTTGCAGCAAAGTAAGGATAGCAGGAGCATCCAGAGAGATGGGGAAGTTTCGAAGTTGCATGCAGAAAAAATGGCTATTGAGCAGCAGAAGGCGGAGCTGACAGTGAAAGTGGCGCAACTCACGCTTGATTTAGAGAGTGCCAGATCGGAATGGGCTCAAGAAGCTCAAAATCGTGAGGATCGAGCAGAACAGAGATGCACACAGGAGGTAGCTAAAGCCGAGCAACAGCTTGAGCAGGCTACAGCTGCGATGCAGCAGCAAATGGCGCATTTCAGGGACGAGCTCGACATGAAAGTGGCGAGGCAGCGTGTGGCTACACAAGTGGCATGCAAAGCTGGCGAATTAAAGTGTGATCATCTGGAACTCGAGTTGCAGCGTGCAAAGCTGAAATTGGCGAAGCAAAAATTGAAGATGGAAAAGAAAGCGCGGGCGTTGGTAGCGAATGCTCACAGGCAACATGAAAAGCCCTTGGAGATTCTTGAACGTGAGCTTGGAGACCTCTCAGAACAAATGAAGATTGTGCTAGAACGAGAGCAGGGGGCATTGAGTCGAGCCAAGAAAAGCGAGGAAGCTGCTGATCGCTTAAGGGCTGAAGTCCAGCAACTACAAATTTTGGTGGCCGAGGTGGAGCAAGAACGCGTTGCAATGGAGAATGTGTGCAAAGAGCTTGAAACAGACAAATCTGTGCTCAAAGCTGAGTTCGAGCTCCGCATACAGGAAATGGAGCAGGCCTTAGCTCAGCGAATAATGGCAGCTGAAGCACGAGTCCACGAAGAACGAGACCAACAAGTGCGGCAGTTGACAGAACAGCACAACGCCGAGATGCGTACGTTGACGATCGAAGCCAAGGGTCGAGAAGAAAGTATGGCCAAAAAAATAGCTAGGCAACAATCGACGTCGTCTGTATCATCGTCATCTGGAGATGATGCTCATCAACCGAGTATCGACGAGCTAGATGCTCTGATCAACTCAAAAGAGCGTCGTTACAAGCATGCAGAGAAGCGGAAGAAAGCTGGCAGCTCATCACTTACGAAGAGCTCTTCTACGTCTCTCAAGAGAGTGCTTGCCCACAAGGAGGAGGAGATCGCAGAACTGTCAACTCGTCAAAAGCAGCTACTGGCTGCGTTGGCGATGGCTAATGAACAGGAAACGCGAGCAAAGAAGCTTATACAAGAGAGCGAAGCACAGCGTCAGAACGAGCTAATCCGATACGATGACCTGCTGCGAGAGCTGAACAACGTGAAACAAGAGAACTGGAATCTTAGTCTTGCACTTCACGTCACGGAATCGACCAACCATCAACCACTTGGATGTTAGTGGCCACCGACAGGAAACCTTCCGCAGCCAGAGAACACAATGGCGCAGACAGCACATCACTGTACAGAATTGAACCCTTTTTCCCCCCGTGTGTTCCGCCTTAGGAGTCTACCTAACCTACTAGCAGGTCAGGTACTCGTGGGCCTGGGACAGGAGAAGGCTGGAGAAGGTCTTCACGTGTGCCGTTGGGTGGCTTGCATACAATCCTGGAACTGCAACAACGGAGTCACAAGTCCCCCTGAGTAGTTTTACGGTTGAGCAGCGGTTTATTATGCCACGGTCGCCAAGACGGCCATCACAAGGCTCAGCTAATAGGCTGACAGCTATGGCCAAGCAGAAGGAAGGACATTGGTCTATCGGTTTTTGTGACGGCTCTTGTTAAGATTTTGTACACACATATCCACAGCGGAGAAATAGCTACTTGATCTCCTTATAAAGATCACAATACACTTGACCTTGCGCATTCATGCAGCCATAGATCGCCGTCGATTGTCGAATCGGCCACGTCTGGAGACTGCGCTTTGCTTCATAGAGCTGGCTCTGGACGTACGAGCCGCTTCCTGTGCCTTCACTGTACACGTTTCATGGTAGGCCTTGGAGCTCGCCAATTCTTCTCGTGCCACTTCGAGAGCGTCAGTGTTGGCTGCATCCGCGAGGCACGTCGAGCAGAAACTCCGTTTCTTCTCGAGAACAGTACGTTGGTCTGGAGCCACGACACACACGAGTTGTTTATTGCAGCACCGCGTGCAAACTTGTCGCGAGCAGCTCTTGCAGGTCTTGTGGCTCGTTCCAAGCAACCCGAAGCTCCGGGAACACACTGCACATCGACGTCGAATAGACCACGGCCGCTGAATGGGCAGCGGTTGGTCATCCGACAAGGATAGCGACGTTGTGCAGCCGAACGTCTTGCGCATGCGCCACACCAGTTTCTTCATCAATGCACACTCGCGTTTCCGTGCAAAACTCGACCATTGTGTGGCAATAGCTTGGAGCGACATGGTATTGACCATCTCGTTCTGCGTGTTGAAGTCGAAGAAGCCGCGCACGTAGCACTCGACGGTCGTGGGCGTCTTCTGCAGATACAGCGAGCACACGGACATGTTGCCCCGTTCAATGCTCTGCGTGTCCTGCATCCCAGGGATCTGCGCGAACGCCACCGAGTGCGAGATGTTGTAGCCGATTCGTTCACGTTTGACCGTGTGGGCGATCCCAGACGTGTCGAGCGACACGTAGTCGCGCTGGTTGTTGTACAGCCGCCACTTGACGCTCGCATGGTGGAACGGGTCGTCCACAGTCGGTGCCACCAGTTCATGCAGCACTTTACAGTCAACGACGCCGTCTTGCGTGCAGCACGACTTGATGCGGATCGCTTCTTCCGTTGTAGCTACTGCGCCGTACATGACGTCGTCCAGTGTGCCGGGTACCGTACCGAGCAGCAGTAGCGACGGGGTAGTGGGCAGACCATTGCGACGGCTGCGTTCGCGGTAGATACGGATGCCGTCCTTGCGGCGCAGCTCCTTCCATTGGCGGTTGTCCGCGAAGCCGTCCGTGGTCTTCAGCAGCGTGTTGAACTGCTGGATGTTGTGCACGGCCAGCGTATCGGCGAGTTCGCGCAACAAGTCGCCGTCCTGCTCGGATACAGTGAGCTCTGGAGGAGCGTTTATAGTTTTCATCCTTGAACACTTGACGCGTACTGGTCGGATTGGATTGTGAGCTGCTTGCCGCCTTGCCGTTCTTACTAGGACAGGCCGCATCTTGTCAAGCGCAACGGCTCAAAAGTTCGACTCATCTAGCGCTGCTTCATCTACGCTCCTTGGAATTTCTAAAACAACTAATATCCTTTCAAGCCCGTTCAGATACGGTTTACTATATTTATTAAATATTCTACATTTTTATAAATATTAGTATGCACTGTTATATCAAATTTTATACTCATATTACATACCCTGGATGAAGTAATAGAGTGTAACTCTACAGTGGACTAAGATGAAACGAGCCCGCGCACTGAAATGTGGTCGGAATTGGCTGCTCGATGTACAGCTTGACTCGGCAGGCAGTGCCGACGGCACCGATAAAGAAACTTTTGCGCGAAACATTGGTCTATCGAGATTTGGCAGCGTTTGGCTGTCTGGCTCGGTGTCCCAGTCGCTCAAATTTAGCCGCGATTTTCCGCTGCTGGCGGCTGAGAGCTTGGAGTTTGTCCAAGTCTCCGCTAAAGAGCAATGCGCCTCAAGAAGAAGGCGGTTTGCCGGGTGGATCTGCAGCGCCAAGTTTAGACCACTGACTAAGTTTCTGCCCGTCAACATGGTGCAAGCCAGCAGATGGCGTGTGCAGCACTTAGTCGGATGAGTTGCGTCGCGCCTGACAGTGTGAAGAATCTGGTACTAAATAGCGATTCATTTCGCTTCTTGCTGCCATGAGCGGCGGCTAGAAATTATGCGGTGGTGTCTAGTAGTACAGCGTGCATACATGTTCAGCGGACGGAGTACTGGCTCACCGAAATGGAGGAAATGTACATGGGGTTTTGCGATCCTACATGTAGTTGAAGTGTCAAAAAGTGTAAGAAGTTCAGAGCTGCATAGAAGCACGCTGAACAGTTCCACGCTCGCCAAGACGGCCATCAAAAGGCTCAGCTATGGCCAAGCAGAAGTGTCGGAAGGAGGGCCGCAAGTGACGAGATATCTCGGTTGCGCAGCACACGGCGGAACACCGTCGTCGCTGTACATACAGCCTGTAGCGCATGACTCAGCCTAGAGGCATTGGAGAGCCATACGATCGCTTCAGTCGCTTCAACTTGCGCCACTAAATGTTCTCGTGTTCTCGAAATTCTTCCCACCCAATTGAATTGCCAACAGACTGTTGAACAGTGGCCGCCACTTTGGCGGCTTGGTTACCTTCGTGATGAAAACACAGTGTAGTTTCATCATGAGACTCTCATGCCAAGCGACCCAGTTAAGACAATACTTCACTAGGTAGTCATTTAACGAGAGCTTAGTACAGTTTCTCCGGTACATTCATTTTTTTCGTACCATAAGGCAAGTCTTGAATAAAGCACTTCGTCAACACGAGCTATAAACTTGTTCGAGCGCGAGCTTCATCTGCAAGTTTCCCCCAGCTCCAATAGCAGAGCATTAGCACGGCCATTGCACTGACAGCAAGGACGTTGCCAAAACTTATCCCGAACCAAAGTCCTTTGACGCCGAGACTGCACTGGAAAGCAAGCAAAGCGCCAAGAGGAACCCCGAAAATGTAGTACGACACTCCGTTTGCAATAGCAGCGTGCTTCTGCATTCCTGTGCCTCGAAACACGCCCTGAATCACTGCATTGAGTCCGTCCATCACAGTCAGAGGCGACCAAACTGCCATGACGTCGGACGCAAGGTCGGAACTGTCGCCTTCATCGAGAAACAACCGCGGAATCTGCCCACTGAGTGCAAATAACAGCACCGCAAACAGTGAAGACAAGGCCAGAGTGATCATCAGAGCAACGGTGCGTGCCAGCTGGGCAGTTCTTGGCATACCAGCGCCAAGGCAATTCCCAACGCGAATATTGGCAGCTACTGACAGTCCAGCATACGTCGTATAGATCAGCACACTGACATTAACCATCACGGAATGTGCAGCGACAGCCACCACACTGTCAGGCAGCCAGCCTGCCAGAATGGAAAGAGCTTCGAAAGCCCACATCTCCATGCCAAGCATCAGCATACCAGGAACACCAAGACGTAAAAAGAGTCCAATGTAGTGACTCGCAGCTTTGAAATCCCATGATCGACCCCACCATTGTCGTAAATGACGAGGACGCCACACGAAATACGGTACAAGTAACAGCGGGAGAACGAAATTGCCCAGACTTCTGCCCATAGCGATGCCGTTGAAGCCCATGGACGTGTGGTAAGCGAGGCCGTAGCCTGTTGCGACGTTGACTACGTTGCCGATTGCCGCTATAACGACGAGTGGAGTCATGATGTTCTGCGCTTGGAGAACTTTGCGCGTGAGTTCGTAGAGAAAAAGACACGGAACTCCCGGCAACATCCAGCGAGAGAATTGGCCGGCCAGGTGAGCCACTTCTTCATTTTGCCCCAGCCATTTCAGGATCGATTCGGTGAATGAATTGATGAGGAGCATCGGTATGAGAGTGACGGTGAGTACGACGACGCCAGTCTGGAAGTAGACGCCGATTTTCTCCAGTCGTTTGGCTCCGTAAGCTTGAGAACAGAGTGTGTCCAGTGCTGAAGCGAGACCGAGCCCGACGGAGAGAGACGTGATGTTCAAGAGCTAAGAAACCAGCCAAGTGTGAGTTTGTGGGCATATTGAGGACAATTGCAGTGTTCGTACCATAATTGAGAACGTCGCTGCGTCGACGTAGTGCTGCGAGAGGGGCGAATCGATATTACCCGCAAGAATGATTGAGAGAAAACCCGGTAGAAACTCGAGAAACGTGGTAAGCATCTAGAAAGAATCCACAAGTTAGAAAACAAATGTGCGTGGAGCATTGTATCTCGTACCACAGGCCCAACAAGCTTAAGCAGAGTTTTCACTTCGTCTACAGCTCTTGGCTTCAGCTCCGTGGGGTAATTCGGATCAGCATAAGCAGACTGAGGCGATACGAGGCTCACGAACGATCGCTCCGCGTCGCTTTTGTCTCCAGGAGCTTGAAGCTGGCTCATTTCTCCAATCGAGCGTCTCGATTAGCAGTGATTAACGGGAAGATACCTTCAAGTGTGTAGAACGTCGGATCGAATAGTCTAGACGATAGGTTTGGCATGTCATTCGAAGTAGGTGCCATTATTTCGGTTTGCATTCATTACTTGGTCGCTTTTTCATTGTTAGCACTGATCTGCTCGTGAGTTTTGCCGCACAGACGTTTGTGGAGCTTCCAGGCCTCCTTCTGACACTCCCGGGAGCAATACACCGCGTCGCGGCACCTGGAACACTTAAACAGCTTCTCACTAGGTGCATGACACTGATCGCACGTCTTGCCCTTCATCTCCTTGAACCAGAACAATGTGTCCTCTTCTCCCGGATGCGTCACTCCGTTCGGGTCTTCTTCTCCGTGACAGAAGACACTTTCACTTGGAGCGTAAAACTCCCACTTCTCGTTGTGGTGCATGAGATTCTGCCCCACGCAGCCGAACCTGCTCATCATTGAGTCCAACTTCATCGTCTTGAGGTCCTTGAACTCGTCGCTCAAGTTCTCAGCGCTGGAGGGGACGAATTCCACTGCGAACTGCGCCACTGATCCATAATCCGCTTCTCTTGCAATGGGTGCGAATTCCTGGGAGATGGCAAAGTCGCTGAGACCTCTTAAGTTCTCGTCTTCTTCTGTTTTGGGAAGCGGCAAGAAGTCCGCATCACCCAGTAAGAAGCAAAACATGGGCTTTTCATTGTTCGGCAGAGTCTTGGAGCTCTCCACCACAGCTTGAAAGGTCTTGTATGGACTCTCGTCACTACGTCGCTCTCCAGGAGGAGCCACGTATACAAAAACCAAGTCTGCGGTCAATGGATCGGCCACAGTATCGTAAACCATGAGCTTGCAAGCTTTGGCAACTTGTTCCTGGAACTCTGGGAAACCATTGGACTCGATGTAGACCTTGGTGCGAGGCCCAGACGTAGAGGAACCTGTGGTGTGGTTGTACGTCTCCACCCATGAGGCGTGGAGGTATAGTAGACGAGAACTGATGCCTGTGATGCGGTGTTCTGCCTGTTGAAACTCGGCATCTTTCCTGTGCAAATTTAAGGGTTAGAACAGCGTAACTGGACTGAAACTTGCATGGATGTGGACAGAAGAAGCGTACCACGCGTAATCATAGCGCATGAAGACCTTGGAGGCCACGAGGCGCTCACGCCATGGCGCTAAAGCAGACGCAGGAGCTGCAAGAGGCTGTTCCATCTTCCAGTATTTGACTGACGTACTGTACCAATTTGAGGGTACCTGCCTCCTCAATTTCGAGGAGCTTCTAGTGAGACTTTCGATTGTTCGAGAATGCGGCACAAAATTCGAGACACGGCAAAGAGAGCGGCCAGTATTGTTGCAATAGGAGAGCATACCCGTCTGGTTACACCTCTTTCTTTTAACAATTGGTATGGTAATTTAGACGTCGCCTCTCGCTGTGATTGGCATAAACCCGTTGACAGGAAGGTTGTCACCAGCAAGTGGCATCTCACCGATCAATTTGGCTGGAGCCCACAACGCAATTGTACGTGTGACGATCAAGCAAGTGAAAAACTACCAGAATGCGATCCTTCAACGGCGGAGGCGTGTGCACCTATGGCCTTAACGGCCAGGCCGGCTACCTCTTCGAGCGCAACCAGAACACACTGCGCCAACGCAGCTTCGGCAGATCTCGGGGCTTTATGGGAACTCCATTGAAGCGCAGCCGTGACCAAGACAGTGACAGCGAAGAAGAAGCTCAGCGGTATCCGTGGCGACAAACTGGGCGCCGTGCGGTATTGGACGGCATCAAACGGATGCGGGTCTCATCCCCGAACTCGCCTAAGAGCGACGTGGACTCGAACATGACGGACGAGGAGGCTGCAACACCCAGAACCACCTGGCGGACCAACACGGCAATCGTCCCTGCTGCTCCGGAGGCAGGAAAGAAGAGACCGCTGGTGTTTGCTACACCAGCCACAGCCGAGGCTACGGCGCTGCCGTGGAAAACTATGCGGCAAGGAGAATACCTGGCTGCAGAGCCGGTGATTGAGACTCCGAGTGACGCTTCTTGTCGTGCGATGGTGATCTTCGACCCGTACCAGTCGATGAATCTAGCACCATCTCCACGGGTGGATCTTGTCGAGGATGAGACCGATGCGGTGTCGTCGTCAGAGAGCGAGGAGGAGCACTTTGTGCGCTTCGAAGAGCTCCCGGAGGATAACGATGAGCCCGTTGACATGGATGTTGATTAAGACTCGTCAATTGCTTCAAACAGCCACCTTGACGAACAGCGCCAGCACCCAAGATGCAGGAACATAACCATATTTAGCAAGTGTACCGTTAGCTATAGCAGCCTACATGAATCCAATTTTCTTTAAATAGAAAACGTATTTTTTCTAAACAAAAAAAATTATCACACCTAAACACCATAAAGTACAGTACCGTGGTAACTTAAAAAAGTCGTTTTATGTGACAGCTTTCAAGCTTTTATTTTCTATATTAGGGATATATTTTATTTTAAAAGTTGGTTAAACTTTCACATAGGTATCTACTACTACAGTAGTAGGCTACTAGTAATCTTTCTACAGATACCGCTGAGAAAGTGGCGGATGTGATCACTAAATACCTCGAGCAAAGCGATAGAAATGGGCTGCACATCACCCTATCTTCTTAAAGAGGGAATCACATAGAATCCAAGATCGTTTGAATTTAGAAAGTCGCGCCAAAATATTCAAGCACTCGAGCAG